>JAGFPH010007094.1:21439-37136 GCA_018207615.1 Philaenus spumarius | reverse complement strand
AAGCCTGTATTACAACGTGAACTGAAAGCCTGTATTACAACGTGAACCATAAATAAGTCAATGAAAATGGCACCAACTACTTAAGAAACAGTGTATTTATTTATTTTCCTTAACAAACGTTCCCATCCTGCCCGTATTTCATCGTCTATTGAAGAGCTAAAAATAAATACTGCAAGGTATGAAGACGACGCACGAAGCAGAACAGTAAAGGACAAAGGTGAAGAAGCGGTTGAAATCAAAATCACAGCTGACTGAATTGTGCTACGTTACAAGGAAAATAACGCAATTATCATTGTTCTGTTACTGTGGTAATAGGTGACAACAGAATATATTAGTTTCGTCATTTAGTGCGAGTACATAATAGCTGTGCTTTCTTTACTAACACAGTAGTTATTAATCTGCCGAAAAGTAACAAAATGAAAAAAAATATAGAGTGAAAAAGTAATACAAAAATAATATCGAAAAGTAACAAAGAATAACATTGTGACAGTAACAGTTACGTTCTCGTTACCAAAAGTGCCGAAAAGTAGCGGTGATTTATCGTCGCCTATGTATTCGTCGATAATAGGTTTTGTTGCCGTTTTGTTTTTGCCACCATGACCAACAAAATTAACCCGCCACTGCCCACAAGCAAATCAAATATTAATTATTCCACTTTTATGAACGTAAGACATTTTTATCGGTATATTATTTTCTGCACGATAGTTCGTCCTCTAAATAGTATACAAATATTGAATCTCATTCTCTCTATTAACGTCGATTGAAACCAGAGTCCGCATTTTTTAATATTTCGTTTACTCGAGATTTAGTTTTCTTTCAACGTGATTAAATCAAGGCCTATTTAACTTTGGTTATTATTTCTTATGTGTTACATGTTTGTGTTTCCCAATTTAACATTTCTTAACATAACAGTTTCTTGAGTTTTACCCACTGGCCACTTTACAATCTAAACGAATCAGGCGCCGAATACAACCTGTTATTGTACAAAGACGAAACGGTAAAATCGCCGGTATTATTGTTTGACTTTTGAAGTTTTACTTCGGCTCGCATTAAAATGCCTAAGTATTGAAATCATGCGATAATTTTTTGTGTCTGTCTGTTAACACGTTATATGTACTCACAGACGACGTAGAAAACTTCCGGTGGTGCCAAAATCTTCGTAATTTTACTGCGAGCAGAATTGAAAAGATTTTGTACTTTCTAGCGTGAGCCGTAGCACGTCGGCGTCGGTTTTTGGGTCAACATTTTGAAAATATTGGTTCAAAATTTGAAAATACAGTGTGGGGTATCGTTTATATGTTTTTGGACACACGAAAACCGATTTTGACAGTTTAAGAATCTTAGCTCGTTGGGGTCACGTTTTTGGAGTCAATATTTTGAAAATACAGTGTGGGGTATCGTTTTATATGTTTTTGGGTATGGGAAACCTGGTTTTGACAGTTATTTAAAAAAAAAACCACGATCCGAAGTCTCGAAAAAGTGTTCAATCTTTTCATCTTGTGTTTGTAAACAAGTGATTGACGTATACTGTATGTACTATATAGGCATACTTGTTTACTCTAATGCTGTTAAAATTAAGTATTTATCGATTTAATTCCTGATTGTTACCTAGTACTACACCTAAGTAAGTAGTAAAAAAGCTCAGCTCATCAAAAGCTTGAGTTAGTAAGCTTTAACCCTAGAACCGGCAGATCGCACGAAACGTGCGATCATGACAGCTCATTTGTAACGCGTGATTGTATTGAATATTTGACCCACTAAAAATCTTCCAATCTCAAAAAAACAAACACCATTGGAAAGGTAATGTTTCAAACTTTATTTTTTGTATTTACAATTTCTTTCTAAATCGTATATTTACATACGTAATCATCGTTGCAGTTTATTAGTTTTCTACAAATCAATCGGCGCCCGGAAATTCATACAAAACATAACGAAATTACTCAACTTTTGTCAATCTCTAAAACTCGCCCAGTAGGTTGTCTTAGTTAAACCTATGTACCGATGGATTCATCACAATTTCCCCTATCCAAAACTTTCATCAAATCAAAAATCGGACCAATAGTATTGACGTAAGAAGGGGTTTTGTAGACCCTTGCAGTTGGTCAGTTTTCCAACCAATAAACAGCGTTATTTATTTCACGTGAGATCTTTATGACCTCAATAGTTTTTTATAGATATTTTGGTATCTTTGTAAAGATAATTCTTCAAGCTAACTTCCCCTGTAAACCAAATTTGCTATATTTGAACAGTTTATTGTGTAGGACCGTGGGAAAGTGACTGCTAATACGGTCTCACATAACGTTCAAATCTGTAGCGTAACGGACTTTTATAGCATAGGGAGACATACGAGAATGCGCGCGCAACTTGTACAGACGAGAGTTTACTATATTTTTCTAACTTTTGTTATTCAAATACTTCTAAGTCGAACACTTTTATGAAAAGATAATTTACAAGTATACAGTTCAGTTCTTTGATTTATTCTCTACACTTTGTTATAATAATATTTTATTTTTGGGCACAGCATATATTAGTAAATTACGTTTCTAACTTGGCATACTTTTGATAGCAGACTTGTAGTAAGAACATAAAATCTCGTGTTTTCAAAATAAGAAATTTGAAAATGTTAAATGTTTTTATACAGTTCTATTTAGAACTAAATTACGAAACTTTTTTACATTTATGGAAAAAATTACAAAAAATGTTTACTACTTTTTATGTAGACTTAAAGTTGAACTTTTATTTTTCGTAACTGAACATTTTTTGTTTCTTGAGCTAATAACTTTCTAAATTTTACATCTATAATTTTTTTACTGGCATATACAAATTCTTTGAACCTTTCTCTACAAAAAAGCTATGGAACACTTTTGGATTGGGGTTAATTTACTATTTTTGACGAATTTTTGAATAAATGCTTGCACACGCCAAAAAATCCATTTTCGTTAACATTGCCGGTTCTAGGGTTAAAAAAAGCTCAGCTCGGCTCGAACTCAAAAATCTAGGCTCGCACAGGCCCATTATATATATATTTTCAGTAGTTAGCTACGTACGCGGTTTCATATATATTATGCGTACGCCCAAGTTATTTAGTGCTTTCATTTTTGATTAGACGGATTACCCAATAAATCTATTTTGGTTTATACTTCCAACTTTATTTAAACCCCAATGTGTAATCTCGGTGAAAGGTAAGAGTACATCATTTGACGTCATCTAACAGTATACTGTACTCAAGACGAGCAGGGGAGAGAAAACATCTGCCTGCGTCCATCTGCGGTTGTGTGTGTTGAAAAATACATACGTCCGCATGCATTCATCCGTTTGCTGCTGTGTGCGCTAGCCTTTAGGCGGTACTGTTAGTTTTGCGACGATGTTTCGAAACTTTTTATACGCTTAAACTTTCTTTTAAATTATTTGTAAATTTCAGTATTTTTTCCAAGAACTTGAGACCATACCCTTTTGGATTGATAGATATCGTTGGTTTCCTTTGTTTTTTTGCTTAAATGACAGAAAACAATTCGTCCGCCACAAGAATTATTAAACACGGCATCCGTCTCAACAAAACTTACCTTAATTATATTGATCCAGATAGGAATGATTGATAGTTTATCTTGGGTGACACACTCATAGACTAGCTTAGTGAGGAACTGCATGAGTTGAAGCTCAGAATATCCGTTGGTAGTGTGGCTATCACCATGTTCTAGGAAATAATGAGCAAAGTTTACTGTGCTTGGGTCTGATGAGAAAGCAAATATTGACTCTGCCTGGAAAAAAGAAATACATGTTTCTCATGACATTATACAATTACTTGTGAGTAGCATACTGTAGCTTGTATGGAAGGTTTACCAGCCCCTGATACTAACCACTTGTAAACATTTTTATTATGAATAGTTTTTACTAGGATTGGATCGATTTTCGATACTACCGATACTTTAGATTTGGTATCGGTATCGAGAATTGATAGCCAAAACTCGATACCGATATCAAAAGATACTCAGTTTATATCGTTGTCAGATCTGCCCGTTCTCTGTATTTAGGATGGAGACTCTGTGAATGTAATCTCCGGAATTTTCAATCACATTCTCTGTATTTATTCAACAATAAATATCAGTAGGGAAAATATAAAACATTCTTAATTTGATGTATTGTTTGTTTGTTGATTGGCAATTGTTTCCTTTGTTAAGTAAACTTCTTGTTTTATTTTTATAAATTCATGCATAGGCGTGTTTTAGAAATTATTTTAACAAAAGAAGTCAAGTAGGTTCAAGGTAACCACTTATGGATTCGTTTCTTATCGTGTCTAAGAATTAGGGCATCAACTGTAACAAAAAGTAACACATTTTATACATCGCTAACAAAAGAATTTAAAGTAATAATTCTATTTGTTTTAGGTTGGGTAAAACATTCTGGACATTTTCGGGATTTACATTACCCGTGGTATATGATTTTTGTGGGAGTCCCGACGGAATGCCATTGTTGTTATTCATTTCCGCAAATCGAGTCATTAATTTCCACTTTTTAGAATTTTGCTACTGTTATTTTTGCGCACCTTAGTCGTTGTAATTTTTCGTTAATAAATTTAACTCCGGCATTTTATAAAATTAGCGCTTATAATATTTGGTCGTCGTATTCTTTTGTGGACATTCGTCATTTTATTTTAAATAATATTTCAATAATGGTAGTTCATAAAATTGGCTCAAATTGTATTATTGTGCCACTGACATTCACATTCATTGTGGTACTTAAAGTTTGATCATGATATTTCATACATGTCACCTAATAGTATTTGGGTTTCGTTATCTTCCGTGAAAACTCACTATGGTATAATAAATTACGTTTTAACACTGATATTTCATAAAATTACTGCTAGGCCTAATTGTGTTCAGGCGTTAATTTCTTCCATAGACATTCCGTTTTTTGTTAATAACTATTGGTATCAAGAATACAAAAATTTGGTACCGACCCATCCCTAGTTTTTAATTAGTAAAATACAGTCAACTCCCGATTATCCGGGATAGTTACCGGCAAGACACTCACGGATAAATTCCCGGTTAAAGCAATTCGTTATAGTATAGGGCACAAATAGAAGGTATTATGCAAGAATTATAAACATAATGGATAAACTGTACCTTTAATCACTCCTAAAACGTATAAAAAAATACAAACACTGCATTATTTAGATTGAAATAGCAGTACAGCAATATATTACTGTATTTTACAATGTTCAAACACGACTAAAATAGTCCGTCAGAGGTTTTTTGTTTATTCGCGTTTGCTTCCTTTTTCAAAATTGTGGATCTTATTTTTTGTAACACGAAATTGTCACATAATAATGCATTACCTTGACCGTCTAAATAGTCAAGAAAGCCTCCGACATAACTCAGCTGTGCCGTGTGTAACTTTCGGCTAGAGTTACGTCAATAACACAACTGCTACTTAGTAACGTCAATAACGCAACTGCTACTTAGTAACTGCTACTCGTGATTGCAGTAGCATCAGTTTCGTGTTAGTCGTTATTCGTTTGCTACAAGGCCGCCCGCCCTCCTGTCACCCGCATTTTTTTTCATTTTTTCACTTCTTGCCCCACCGCCTCTCTTGTCTCTCGGCCCGGTTGACGATCCCGGTTGAGCCGCAACCCGTGTAAACCGATCCGTTTAATCGGGAGTTGACTGTAATTAAGTCAAGAATTTTGAGAAAGGTGTTGTAAAACAATATTGGCTTATACTTGATCAAATGCAGAACAATATGTCAAATCAAATGGCATATTACTTACAAAACATGATTTGTGTGTGCCCCCACAGTGTTCCAAAGCAAAGGGCCTATATAGTAAAAATCTGTTAATATTAGTTTTGGTTTTACTAAAATAACAAAAAGTTTTCCTTTGGCCTGTTAACTTTCCCATATGACGCAACATGGATGTACAGAAATGTACTCTTGAAAAGAATTGTGGTAGCATTGAATTTATTTCTAAGCATCTATTTGTCCGACTAATAATGTTTATTAGTTTATTAAATAAAAAGTGTGATTAACACCAGCAACAGGCCTCGATAATCTTTAGCCGCCTCATCCATTTTCAGTTCCTCCAAGACATTATAAAATTTAACAAATTCAAGCTTATTTATTAACAGTTTTAAAACAGCCCATTTATGCTGCTATAAGAAAACCATTGGGTCGTTATAAGCTGATTTGAAGCCATACTTACTTCAAAATCTATTTTATTTGGCTTTAAATAATATAGTTTTAAATAAACAAAGAAGGTTTGATAACGTACTCAAATGAAAGAAATTGGCTACTGTTACAAAAACCACAAAAATAATGCCTCTGAAGTTTTTTCATGCTGCTTTTTTTCATTGATTGTCTAGCCTCTTCTTTATTTGAATACCGTTGACATACCCACTTTTCAATTTCTGATCTATTTCGTCTCCAATCCCCGACAGTCATTTCCCCAACACCTAAATCAATTGTCACTTTTCTTACTGAATCACCTCCAACTAATCGTTTAATTGCTTTCTCTTTCCACTCATAGTGACACTCTCATTCATAAAGTTTAACACCGACACCAACTAAATATAAAATACAGTAGCAGAGGAAAGAAACAACTCGTGGGAAAGGATGGTGAGTCTTAAATACGATGCCACAAGGAGGGGAGTGAACACAGGCCCAAGACTGCTTCTTCATATATTACCCGTCCGCTAAAGGTCACCATACTATTGCGTTGTGTAAGGAGCGGAAATGTTTTCAGGATATACAAGGCAAACGGCAGTTTGGTTTTCTTTCTGCTCAATCTAATACAAAACCTTTTATTATAAATTCACTTATTGACAAATGCTCTCAATCTATGAATTCTTTGTCAAAATAAATTAAGTTACATTTATTTATAGCTTAACAGAATTGATATTTACAAAAAAAAAATTTATTTGCCTCGGTTAATACGGCAATTTGGATACTGAGGTTCTACTGTGCAAAGGTTTTTTAAAGATACAGGGTGTTTGTAACATTTCCAGTTGGCTCTGTCCACGAGAGTAGTTATGGTAACAAATTAAATTTTTTACAACAAATAGAAACAACAAAATCAAAACTATTTTGCCAAAATAGTTTCTTTTATGCAAAGGTTCTCAAAAACAAAGCCGTAGAAGTTATTTATTTTCATTTATACTAACCACCACCCTTAACTCTACAAAAGTTTAAACCTGAGATTATATGAAATATCTGACTGCAACTAAAAACTTAAGAATAACTTTCACTAAGAGGAAATAATTTAACTTACTGGGATTGACCAAGGAACTGATTTCTCTGTAGAAAGCGTCTGAGCCAGAAGACTTCGGAAGCCGTGAGGATCCTCTATATAAGACAGACAACCTACATGCTGCTTAACACCTACACTGCCAGATAATAAGTTTCTGAAACAATTGGATATTATTTAGAGTTTTAAATGATTGATCCATTGTGGGCTTTTCATTTCATTTTCATTTTTTTATTAGTCCTGTAGATAGTACAAATATACTACATAAGACATGTCATATGGCATTGAATACATATCTTCTCTTAAATTAACTCCTCAACAAAACAGCACACAATAAATCCCTTAAATACTTCAAAACAGAATACAATTATTATTGAATAATACAAATAATTAAAAACTAATTTACAAATAATTATCTTTAAAAACACAGAATAGTCATCAATTAAAATAGTTACACAATATTATTGCATCAATTAAAATAATTACACATTATTATTTAAAATAAGCAAGTTGCCACCTCATACATTCATTTCAGCAAACAGACAAACACCAACTTTAAAAATCACAACAATAAACCAACAGCAACCAAACAAACTATAAATAAAAATGCATAACTACATGGCAAAAACAGACATTAATAAACCTAAACAGAAGAAAACTGCTTCACCCAGAGGCAAAAATAGACCCCGCAAATGAGATCCCCATGTTCAAGAAAATCTATGATGCACAAACTCCTCCACCGAATAAAACGATCCAGTCAACAGAAGCTGTCTAAACCTGATTTTAAAAATCTTATAATTGTTTCATTTTTAATATTTTCTGGGAGCTTATTAATCAAACGTCCACTAGCTTGGGAAGGGATTTTGTTGAAAAGGCTTACTCTGTGCCTATTAGCATTGTATTTGGATAACCTAATAGAACTCCGATCCAATGCAATATTTTGTTCCACTGGAAATTCGACTATTTTGGCGCTATCTATTGGGGAAACGAAGGAAGCTGGTTGGAAACACCAATGCTTACAATGCTTTCTCCCTAGCGCTACCTTGCGGCGCGATCATGTACTATTTTTGCGAACACCTTTTTTCCGGCACACAACCCCCGTATGGATGCAAGATCTATTTATTATTCATGATCCATGCTATTAGCATGGTAGTTACCTGCCTGTCTGGTGCCATAATTGTGTAAGTCCTTGTTCTGGACGTGATCACACTTAAATTTGAAATATAGGACTACTTCAAATATATAAATACTAGGAAGTGTAAGAATACCAAGCTCCCTGAAGACATTCTTACACAACTGGAATTTCCTTAGTCCTGCTACCAGCCTAATAGCTTTCTTCTGCAGGACAAATATTCTGAGAAGATTCTGAACAGAAGAACTTCCCCAGAGAAGGATTCCATAGCACAGGTGGGGATATACTAACCCATAATAAGCGGTCAAAAGAATAGAGGGTGTACAATATGGCTTTAAGTTTCTCAATGCAAATATTTCTGAAGCAGTTTTTGCACTGATACTATCAATATGATTCCTACAAGAAAGCTTATTATCAATAAGGAGACCCAAGAACTTAATTGAGTTTATTTCCTCAAGTTCTTCCTCTCCTAGAAAGACACTTGGTGTCTGGTTCATGCCATGCTTTAGACTAAAATACATGTACTTAGTTTTTTAAGGATTTACTGCCAAATACTGATTTGTGGCGTTGACCTGTAAGAAAGCCTTTTGCTCTTAGCTTTCTAAGGAGTTTGCTTGAAAGGTCAAAGTTGTATCGTCAGCAAACTGAATTAGTTTATCCACAGAGAAGAAAAATACAGAGGAAACATCTAAGCGTACGCGAATTGGGTGTCTAGCACTCGACACTGGTATCTACATTAGTAGTTCCCAGAGTCGCCATGAGAGGGCAGCATCGTCGCTGGCCCCTCCCCTACCCCCCCTCGCCTCCTGCTGCTAGCCCCTCGTCCCCTCCAGCACCGCGCGACACTCGCCTGACTCAAGGTTGTTAATGTACTCTAACAACCTTGCGCCCGACTCCCTGGCTGTCCTCGGCTCCTCGCTGCTACAATAAGTAATTGTAAAGGAAACTTGTCACAAACATGTTCTGTATTTGATTGTCATGTAGCAATAAATGTAAAACACTTGAACAATAGTACAAAATAAGTTAAATGGATTATCAAAGTAAATCAATAAATGTTTTAATTATACTTTAATTAAAACTCTTAAATCCTTATAATAGTTGCGGGAAATGATATTAATTTTAGTACACAGGATTATAAAAGAAAATATGATGCAGTTGAACGTGTTTAATCTCTTGGTAGGAATGATAAAATGGTTTACAATTACTGTAATTCATAGACTATAAAAAATACTGTAGCCTACTCTACTTAAACATAATAATTTGGTCATTTCATAATATAAAGACGATAACAAATTGCCACATTATACAATCCTAATTATCCTACATTTACTAAGTACAGTAATGCAAAAAACTAACCCTTCTTTAAAATGTAACTTATAAAAGGTTTTCTACTTTAAACAATAGGCTAGAATATTACAAATACACAGATAAGCTTCGTAAAAAACTCATAAAACCTTGTAAAACAATGAGTGAATAGGCCTATGTGCTCTTACAATAAATCCAATGTTAATGCTATATTAAATATAAGTTTTCCATATACAGGGTGTTTACTGAAAACCCTTCAGGACTTTGGGATATGATTCCTCATACAAAAAGTAAGAAAAAAGTTAATATAAACATAGGTCCAAAAACGCTTCGTTTTCCAGATATCCGCCATTTTGTTTTCTGTACAAAATAATTCATATCTAGAGAACGGTTTGACTGATTGAGTTCAAACTTGGTATGAAGTTTAACCTGACAATGATATACCTCAAGAAAATAAATGATTAAATCCAATCATGAGTCCAATTGATTTTTAAGCCGTCTTAAATATAAATAGTAAATTAGGATTAAATTTGAGATTTATTTGAATTACTTTTGATAAACAAAACAACTTTAAACTACAATTTTATTGATATTTTACTTTGCGATTTATATGAAGTGAAGATTAAATTTGAACATGATATGTATTTACTGACTTTGTCTACAGTTTGTAAGTTATATATTTATTTTGTAGTTGTCTTCCATATAAATTGTCAACTAGGTTAAATTTGATATGTAATTACAGTACTGCGTTTAATATAGACTATACTTTTATTACTTTATTATTGACACTTTACTTTGAGATTATTTTATCATGGAGTGTCCTATAATATGAACTTTTTTTTAAATATATGTAACTATAGGTTACTGACTTTATAATCGTGATTATTTTGTGATGGAGTGTCATATAATATGAAGGCCTACTTTTTTTTAAGCACAGAGAATAATGGATCCATTTACCATTAATCTCTGTGCTTTGGCAATATTATTATGTTTCTTCTTTTCTATTATCATTTAAACATTTCATCACTTTCAATTGTTAAAGTTTTATTTTATACATAATCTTTATTAATGGGTTATCTAACCATGTTGGTTAAAGGGTTTTTCAGAATTACAACATAACATTATTTACCTACTTAATTGTTATTAGACATTTTTTTACAAACTAGATTTTGTTTATATTGCCTAAACCTAGGGTTATACATGACATTTTAATCAGCAGTTCAATAATCTTATATATTAAAAAAATTCTGTTTTTCTTTTCCGAGTCCGTTCGGCTCTTCTACCCGACCGATTTTCATAATTGAGGTCTTAAATTAAAGGTATGCACGCCCAGATTTGCCATCAAGCATTACAAATCATGTATCTTTCGCCTTACAAACGTTATAATCAAATGCAAATTTCTGCTATGTATTCCTTATGGGTTTTTTTTTTGGTTCTTTGTCCACTTTGCGTTCGTATACCGTCCATCCGATTGCTTTGAAATTTTGCATAGTAACACAGGTTAACCCTGGGAAGGTTTTAGGCCATTTACCAAAGTCCTAGGACATTAGGGCTACGCCCCAGTGGCCCTCAAAGTTTCAATGTTAATCTTATGGAAGAAAGATTTCTATTGATTTTATCAGGGACACAAAAACAGCTGTTCGTATGAAAAGCTTAAAACAGCTGATTTTGATCAACAACTGATTTGGATCAAATCAGTATCAAATGTAGTATTACCTTTTTGAGGTTACATTGACAAACTAAAAACAAACACAAACAAAAATGAACGAAAAATGCTAACTATATTTTAATTCAATTCAAACATTGGTTGTTACAAACCTATTATATATAAAACAGCTAATTTGGATCAAAAACTGAACATAATCATTCACAGATATGTCAAGTCTTATATATTATCATCCGTTCAGCCGCTACTCACCCGAGAAGGAGCTCCGGTATACAATCCTTCAAATTTCCCATGTTAATCTTATGGAGATAATGTTTAATGAGTTTGAGTCAGCTGCCAAATAAAACAGCTAATTTATGCTCGGTCACCTATGTACAAACGAGCAAAAGATTAACGAGATTCTTTATCGAATTTTCCACCTGCGAGCGAAGCGAAGCAGCCATCTGAGGCCGAAGGCCGAGCCGGGGTTGGGACGCGGAGCGTCCAGGGGCAGAGCCCCTAGTTTATATTAATATCTAACCCATTTGTATAACCCATTTCATAAGATTTTAATAATATTCAAAAATTTCTAAGCTACCTTAGAACACAAAATGTTTGTAATAAAAAAACTGTCAAGTATTTAGTTCAGTAAGTCAGTGAACAAAAATCAGGAATTAAATTATTCGATAAACATTTGTACAAAACATACTCTAATAAGTTTAAAATGTTTAAAACTTGTATCGGTTCAGTTAAAGTTGGTTCAAGAATCTTTTATTAGCTTATAACTTATTCAAAAAGTATGTCTCATTTAAAAACATAAGTTTGAATTAAATTATAATACAAATAAAACAATTTATCTTAGTAAATAGACTATTCTGTACTTTATTTCTACCGAAATTATTTCCCGTAATGAAAATAGGCTTTTTTGTTACATTTACACTTATAACAGAAGAGTAAACGTTGAATTCAAAACTTGTAGTCTAAACGAGGCGGGGAAGTGGGACATTTCCCCCGCTACCATCACATCCTTCCCCGCTCGTCCCTCTCTCTCTTGTAACGTGCATTAGGACATCCTAGCGCGGCCACCGGACTAGATCGGAACTACAACTAGAGCGTACGATCAAGCCGTTTAAATGTTTCCTCTGTATATTCCTTCTCTGTGGTTTATCCACACTTATTACTGATGCAAGGTCATTTATATAAATTAAAAACAGTATTGCCCCAAGAACTGATCCCTGAGGGACTCCATATCTCAACTGGACCTGTTTAGATAGCCTTCCTGCAACAAACACACTTTGTGACCTACTACATAGATACGATTCCAACCATAATAGAGGTTGCCCGTGAATGCCAATTTGTTCACACTTATCCAGCAATAGTTAGAAATCCACAAAGTCAAATGCTTTTGAAAGGTCCAGAAAAATACTCATAACTTTACTTTTTTTATCCAAACCTTCACAACAAAGCCCATTTAACTCAACTATTGCATCCACTGCAGACTTACCTTTTTGAAAGCCATATTGGCCACTAAAAAGGATATTACATTTTTTTAAATGGCAAAGAGGTTGTGCCAAAAAAGTTTTTCAAAAACTTTACTGAACACAGGTAATAAAGAAATTGGCCTATAGTTATTTATATCTTCCTTTTCTCCCTTTTTGAAGAGTGTAAGAACTTTAGTATGTTTTAATTTGGAAGGGAATACTCCCTTAGAAAATGAAGAATTAACTAAAACCATAAGAGGTTTGATAAGTTCATCAGAGCACTGTTTGATGAGCCACGTGGAAACTCCATCAATATCAGTAGCTCTTTTATTCTTCAAACTGCTAAACACCCTGGAGACCTCCTCCACACACACAGGCTTATATTGCATTTTAGACAATTTAGGCTAGTTTTGTTTGCATTGTATTTAAGGTATTAAATTAATATTTGATATGAAAAAAGTACAGGTTTATATATAGACAAGTAGTTTGTGCCATTATAAGTTACATGGGACTGATCATTAAGTTTAATATCCGTGAGATATTATCGGCTTAGCCCTTAAAGCAATAATTTAAAAAATGAAAACTGAACAAAAATACTCACTGTAACTGACTCCAGTTTTGGTCTCTTCTAAACACTACAGTCCAATATCGATCATCTTCTATTCTAACCTTAAAAACATTTAAGAATAAATATTCGGTACATGACAGTCAATTAACAACATAAATTTAAAATGTTAAATACTATTTTATATCTGAACTGTGTTTTCCATCTTCTCTGCATTTACTTTAAACTTATTCAACTACAGTAGAGTAACGCTAATCTAAACTAATTGGGACCGAACACTGTTCGGATTAACCGAAGTCATAGAAATAATGCAAAAAAGGACGATAACTCAATAAAAACAGTCTATTTTAATGCGAACAAAGTGTACTCAAGCGAGGATGTTGCCCCGTCCCTGCACGATTTTACTCTGTACGATGCAATTAAAATTAAAGATTTTTTTTTAGATAAAGCCATTTGATTTAGACAATTTCATTATGAAAATAAACTACATACAACAAAATTAAAACATTTGAATAGTTTTAGAAGCAATCGAATAAACCATTCAGTTAGAAATACTGTACATGTTGTAGTAAGTATAAATACAACTAACAGAGGTAGTCACCCACCCATTGCTAGTTCTCGTCTCAGTTAAATTCACCCCTCCTTTCTCCTTACTTTTTCTGTTTGTTTTCTAGTTACGTCTGGTTTCAGCGCTGTCATTTGATTAGTTTGCCTACGTGAGTTTAACTTTCAGTTTTGACCGAATTTTAATTTCCGTAGTTTTCAGTAATAAATTAAGTACGTAGGTACAGTGTAATACAGTACATGGTGTAGTTAGTGTATTGTTGTAGTGACAATGGCTAGTTTTATAGCTGTATTTACAACAATAAAACTTAATAAACTGTAAAACATAGATTCCTTTCGTCCGTTTTGCGACGGGCTGGCTTCGCTCAGCTCGCGCAATTCAAAAATTATTAAAAATTAAATTTTCAAATAGAATCGTAAAATTTACTAAGTCTATAAGACAGGCTTATTCAATGTTAGACAAGCCTAGAAAGCAAGGTCCAGAACGACTCGTTCAGGCCAAATGTATAATGGCACGGGCAGGTTCAAAAAACAATAGAAAAATTTAATATTAAACAATAGTTGATATTTTTCTATCATTGTATAAAGGAAATTAAATGGATCAATTTATATAAATAAAGTTTTTTGGTAAAATGGAAGGTGTAAAAATTATGCGTAAAACAAGAGTAACACAAAAAACCAAAATTCATAATTTTGAGAATTTGAAAAAAGTAAAAAGTGTAATATATAGATAAATAATGTCATTAAATTTAACAGAAACAGATTTTGATAAATATTGAATTTTGAAGAATAAATATCAAATTGAAAGTAAATTAATGAATAAAAGGTAAAATAAAATAAATTAATGTTAATAGCAGCTATAATAACAGCTAATAAAAATTAGAATATGTAATGTTAATAGCTCACGAATATTAACATATTTCAGTAAAAATAGAAAGTATAGGCCTCAAAAGGCCTAAAATCAGTTTACATTAACGGCAATTGCCAAAATATGATAACTAAATACACACTAAACATTAAATAATAATAAATCGTCGTAGTAAAAATTTATTAAATGATAAACTAATAAAACTAATTATCCTGGGATCAGGAAAAATAATTAAAAAATTCTCCTTCAAGAATCAACGAAGATAATCACCTTTAAAGTAAGGGAAACGAAGGGAATTTAGTTGAACTAAATGGCAATGGATTTTTCCCTCGAAAGGGAGAACCGAAAAAGCTGTGGTTCAGATCGCCAGTCTTAATATGAACTCCGAGGAAGTCACCACGCAACTCGTTTATTAAAGTGGTTTAAAGTCTTACTAGATAGCAGATGATATAGATTAATAAGTCAGGACGCAGAATATTTGTATGTACAAGACAGTATTCTTGTTCTGTGAAGAATCAATGGTTGTGATATTAACAGTGGATCTCACCGAAAGGAAGGCGTACTACCAATGATTATTTTGACGTAACAACACATTAGAGACGGTTACAGCCTTCAGGACTACAGCAGGACTTATCCAAGTAAGGGTTATTTATTCGAACCCTGGAGGAAACCAGACGATCAACAAGACTGTCAGTGCAGGGACCGAGTGACTGCAGACGAGCCTAGGACATCTCTGAAGTTCATGGTACATAATTCAGGGATACATCACACATCATCGGCGTAAGAGTCAACAGTAACTCCTAGACCTACAGGAACTCCAAGGGGAACGCTAAATAAACTCTCATAAGGTACAGTCAGTGATAGCTTTTCAGGCATACATTGCATCGTTGACCCAATTAG
>JAGFPH010007094.1:8391-21339 GCA_018207615.1 Philaenus spumarius | reverse complement strand
ATATAACTTCTTATTATTTATAATAATAGTAGTCCTGAACCAGCTGATAATCTTAGTCTATGTGTATATATATATATTCAGAAAATATTACTTGTTATAAAAAGGGTAAAGCGTTCTCCAAACGGCACGATCCCGACAAGAGTCGAGGTTCTTTATAGACAAACAATTAACGTAGCTTCCTTTCAATAAGTAAGAAGTACTGTCCGCAGGATAGTGAAAAAATTCTTGCGGCGGCGATAAAAGAGAGGTGGTGAGATCGTCACAGTTTGTAATTTAAAATCACTTTCCTGAATGTAAAAACGTATTTCTTTATAATTTTTTTTCCTAATTAGTGTTCAGACTAACCAGATTAGTGGGACTCTACTGTATTCATATTGCACTAGCATTTCATAAACATCACATCGTTTGATGAAGCAGCAACTTGCTGTTGAACTCTGCGAAACTCCAATTCAAGTGCATTTGCACCATGTGCACAAGAAATAAAGACTTCTTCACTTTTTAAAAGAATATCTTGTACAATCTTTGTCTTTTCAGTGTAACCTTGAAAACAGTTATCAACTGCAGTTAACTGTAAGATAAGGCACACTAAGAGCTCAAAGCTGATACAACCATCTGTTATTATTATTACAATAACTTTTATTGATTGTAAACAATTCAATGTTGCCAAAAAGTGTTGGTTTTAAAATTTTTATGACTTTTGTTTTTATGTGAATTTTGCTTCTCCTAACACTTAGTATTTTTTTTAAGGAATTAAGAAGTTTATTTTAGAATTACAAGTAGAAAGCTTTACAAGCCTTAATGGTTACTGGTACTAAAAATTAAATCATAACTTAAAAAATTACTCACATGTTGCTACTATTAAATCCAAATTCTTATTTAATTTTTTAAAACGGTACCAGAAACTGGCACATAACACGTTTACTGTTAAGGATGCACATGTGAGATGACACTGAACACTATGAGAAGCGGCCGACGCACAGTGCATTGCATGCCAACCCCCTTATCGGGAGTATTTTCAATACACAGAGCATTGCGTGCCTCGCACTCCAATTTTAAGCCTATGTTAGGAGAGTAACTGATAAATATTATTGTTATTAGCTAAATGAGAATTGTTTGAAAGATGCGGTTTTTCGCATATGGTAGGGTACATTAAGGGCTACAAATAAGCCAAATTTTATCAAAATCAGTCGTTTTTTTTTTTATTTAAAAAAATAACTGATTTTTGGGGGTTTTATGGCCAAAAAGGGAGCTGTGTTTCAAAATTTTTCAATACCTTTTTTTGTGCATCTATACAGGCGTAATTGACATGTTCAGTGCAAATTTGTTCGAAATCGATCGAATAGTTTTCTCTCTAGCTTTGTATACATACAGACAGACATTTTGTAAAAAAACACTTTTTTGGTCTCAGGGGGTCCCAAAACAGATATTTCCACAAAAATCTCAACATCGTTTTTTTTCGCGATCACTATACTTTTTCTCTATACTTATAGTGAGAAAATAAAAAGTTTTAACATTTTTTGACTTTGATCCTAGATTGAACCACAGTCCACACGTATGTCACAGACACTGCAACTCTGATTTCCTTCACAGACTGGAGGAGTTTTATGCCAACACCAGAATGAACTCTTCCTGCATAAATCGGTACTTCGGGAGTGCTTATTATATAAGCATAACAATACAAACTTAGTCTTTAATGAAACATTTTAATACATGTTCTTTAGCCCGGGACCCTTGAAGTTCTGGGCCCATGTGCACTAGCCCCTCTGTTGATGGCCCTGACACGCAGTGTTATACTTAGTACAGAATAGATAAAAAAAACTTTAAAACTATGATTAATACCAGTGTTATATTAGTTTCACTAATGGCAGCTGCTGTAAAAGTCTAAAGCATCCGTCTATTGTTATTTTCCATCTGTTAGTTATTTATCAATAGATTAATTTGCTGAAAGTGTAATTGCTCGTTTCAAAAAACTAATGAATATTATTATGTACTTGAAGATGGATTACCTCTTTAAGATATTTAAGTTCGGGCAGTAGACAAGGAGCTTTAAGTTTCGCACTTTGATTCTGATAATGTTCTGTGTCTAAATAAACGACGGTGACGTGTGCATAACAAAGACTTCCGGTATCAATATCACGTGGCAAGAGTAGTCGTGATTCAGCAGCCAAAACGTACAAGTGCCGAAACGCTTGCAAATGGTATCTTCAAGCAAACAATAAACAGCTTCAATACAAACAATACTTTGGAAAATACATAATCACAAGCTAAAATTTATAAAGTAAGAAAAGAACCTTAGCAATAACAAGTACTAGCTGACCTGTGTGAATATTTCGTACTTACCTGATTAAATACATTGATTTAATTCAGTTAATTAAGTTTATTTATGTACATTGGTTTATAAATAACAGTTTATAGCAAATTATAACACTTTAAGTTGATTTAATTTGATTGATTTACGTGATAGATTACACTTGCATATAGAATTTAAATCTAAATAACAACTGTCATGTTACTTAAACAGATTGTTTCATTAGGAATTCATATGAAAGATTTTTAATTTGTTAAAACAGCTAAAAATAAAAGTAAATGTGTGCGGTCATGGGACCCCCGTCAGGAACGAAGTTCATTATGCCTTTTCTTCAATTCTTTTACTAGCCTTAACGGCAAAATACAAACATAATATTAACCTTTCAAGTACCATTTATTATTAGTTTGTTTTTTATACAAATATTTACTGTTTCCATATGTTTAATGTTATTATAATAAAGGTGTAGAATTAATTAATTATAACATCAAAGCTAAGATGGTAAACACAGTTAAATGTTCATTCATTGTAAATACATTCAATAAACATAGAGTCGGTTCATCAGTCTAGGCCTAACCTAAAATTATTACGTGTATATTTAATAAATTTAACCTGCCTTAACGACAATATACACACAATAATTTTAGGTTAGGCCTAGACTGATGAACCAACATTTTATGTTTATTGAATGTGTTTCAGCGCTTGACGATCATACTTGGGAATAACGAATAGAAATTCTAACAAATAGCGATATTCGTTAGCAATTTCGGCTAACTTCTATCATATTCGTTAGTTTTTAAAAAGTAATCAAAATAACTTCTACTTAGTTAGAATCCAACTAACGAATAGATAATATATTCGTTAGCAGTTTTGTTGTTTAATTAGTTAGATTTTTGAACTGACAGAAATACCTCAATTCGAATTTTATGACACGAGCGGTGCTAAGGGTTATGTATGGGATTTCCAGTGCCTGCCATGACAAAGACAACAGGACAGGATACGGAGGGGTGGGTGGTCTGGTATGCAGCGCCAACCAATAACAATATCGGTAATAGACGTAACGGTATAGCGTAGGCCTAAGGGGAGGGAATGGGGAATGTTCGGCAATATTTGTCATCTTAAGACAATGAATTCACTCTTCAGTTGATGTTCATTTTGACAAATAGTGCATAGTCCTTTTTAATATTTAATATTAGTCCTTTTTTGTGATTAATATTTAAAGTTTTCTTAGTTTTTAGAAGTATTATAATTTAGTTAAATAATTACATTGTGGTTTAGTGAAAGTAGTGATAGTGTGATAGTAGAATAAGAATATTAGTTTGTGATGGCGGGTAATTGTGAAATTCAATGGCCGAACATAAGTGATTTATTTCAAGAAATTGAAAAAAATAAAAATGGTGGAATCACTCTTAAATGTTTATTGTGCTTGCCAAAAACAAAAACAATAAAAGCTTCAGTGACCAAGTGCTTCAAACTTAAGAGCGCATATTAAGGTAGGCCTAAGTGGAGAAAAGCGATTTAAATTAGGCCTAGTCTATAATATTTCGGTTTTAACTTGAAGGGGATCGTTTGTAGAGCATTTAAAACAAAAAATTTTATTAATTTTTCAGCAAAAATATTATTTAATCTTAAATGTTCTTATATTAAAAATCGGAAACGTCAAACAATAGTTTGCCGATAATTACGGTATCAGGACTGTACGTGATAACTGATAATACAAACGCGCATTTGATTTTCTAGCGTCTAGCCGCAATAAATGTTTCAACTGTAGAAGTTGTTAAGGTTTGATTAAACTTATTAGTAAGACTGATTCAATAATTTTAGGCTACCGGTACGGTTTTCATTTTGCTTCATTTTGATAGATTGAAGTATCAAATGTGTAAGTAATAATAAACATAATCAGTTACCAAATTGTGTGTTTATTTCACACGAAATCCTTAAAAAAAAATTTCTCACTCCAAAAACTAACTTTATATTCTATCAGTTAGTTTTTAACTAACTAATAACTTCTATCAGTTACTTTTTTAAGTAACTAACTAATAACTTCTATCAGTTACTTTTTACGGGACTAACTAATAACTTCTAACTAGTTAGAATTTTTGACTAACTTTCCCAAGTATGTTGACGATAATATCTTAACTTCGCTGGACGGAACCGATTGTCTCTTAATTTAAATTGATGAACTAAAACACATGTTTCTTGAATGTATTTACATTCATTGCCATAGCAACTAATTTGATAACGCTTTTTCGTTACTCGTATTTTATATTTGCCATTGCCGTAGCAACCAATTAACTACACTTTTTTTTGTTACGCATTATATTTTGTATTTGTTAACTCCAACCGCAACCCGTGTTAAGGAAATTCGTTCAAATAACAAAATAATGTACAACACATCCTGAAAAAATCCAAATTTTCATTACAGTAATTACTTTTACGATTCATCAACATATGGCCAATTAGTACAGAATCAGAGAAAAGTGATGGACAAAATTAAAAGTTAGTACAAAATATGGGGAAAAGGGTTCAAATGTACATACATGGAATCTTAAAAAATATGGGATCATGTCTAAAATTTACCTGTTGTCATTACTATGAGTTGGGAATTTGGGGAAGAAGGCACAGAGCATTGCTGCTATGGATTCCGGAGAAGTAGACAAGGTATATCTTCCTCCACCCAGGAACAGTAAACCTAAAGCCATGTGTGTAGCTAAGTGAGAACCATAAGTGACTACACTGTTGTTAGGTTGTCCCACTCTGGAGTTTAGATATCTGCAGATCCTTAGTACAGAGAGGTCTCCACTGCCTGCCATAACCTATACAATATAATTATTTAATAATAATGTACACAAGCCGAACCTCAGATATCTCAATTAATCAAGAACGACAGCAATTTGAATAATCCAGGTTTTAATTTCTATATTTATCCTATTTATACATCTATATTAAATAACAAGTAGAGCGCCGATTATCCGAAAGCCGGTCATCCGAAACGTCTGTTAACCGAAAGATTAAAAATTCACGCCACGCCAACATTACACGAGCGCATTGGTCCGGTCCGTTTCACTGTTCTACGTCCAACTGTACACCTAACCTCATTTGTGTCACTGACATCAGTGTTGTTTTAACTGTCCGTGCTGTTGTTTGTTGTGCTGGATTACTTCTAGCAATGCCAGCGACACGTGCTTAGTCTTTCTGCCAAACTAAAAATTGTAGAACGATTAAAAAGAAGGTGCAAGTGGATCAAGCTTAGCTTGTGAGTTTGTTGTTGGGAATTCAACGATAACTGACATTAAAAAGAACAGCGAATCTATCACAAGGTTTGCTTGTGTGCTGGACAGTGAAAACGGAAGCTGATGATGAAGAACCCTTCCAATGCTTCGAGACTGTTATTAAATGGTTGAAAAATCAAGACGAATGCGATGATGTGCAGCTGCTGTCTTTGAAACGCCTACGAGACTTGGTGGCAAAAAAACGATCTTCAAAACTTGAGCAAATAAACATGTTTGACTTTTAGGTTAGTTTTGTACTGTTTTTATCACATCTAAGTCACTAAACCAAAAAAAGATTATGTACTGTATGTGCAAAACATACTTTATATGTACAGTATGTATTATACATAAACTTAAAATTTAAGTATTATTTCTAGTCCAATAACGTGTTTTATTTGCGTCCCACCCATCCCACTAACCTCAACAAAGAACTAGACTTTTTACCAGAAATGTTCGATTATTGGAACACCACCCTGCACCAATTGTTTCGGATAATCGGCGCTTATTGTACTTTGTATTCATTCACTAAAGATAACCTTGCGCTTGTCTGAAAAATAACATGCACAGGGATATACAGAAGTAGGAGGCAAATTATTTCACACATGAGCATGATAATTAGCATTTGGAATAGTTTATTCCCATTTGAATTATATTATGTGGAGATTCAGGTATGCTGCAAATGCAATGGTAATTTTGAAAGAAAAGCTATACAGTAGAGTCCCAGTAATCCGAACCCCGCTAATCCGAAAATCAGCCTGTTCCGAACAGAGTTCAGTAAAAATACTGATTTTTTAAACTTAACCCTTAACGGGCGGCTAGCGCCTTTATATGCGGCACGACCCATTCTCTAAACGCGGTTAACGCCTTTAGGATGCAAAAACACAAAAACATGCTTAGATGATCCCATAGTTCACGAAACTTAAAATAGAGTACAGATTGATGTTCTTTGAGTATGTTTAGACCAAATAAAAAATATAAGCAGAGTCTGTGACTTCTTATCGCTCTGTGTTCTGTCGGCAAAGCAAATTAATCTACTATCGCTTGTGTTTTGAGCGCGGCTTACGCCTATAGACACAAATTGTTTCATTCAGCTGTTTGTTGTATTTGTATTGTGAGTTTAATGATATTTATTACTAAAAAGTGAATATGAGTGTGACTTTTATGTGTAATATTGATGAAACAACAATCATTTTAGTAAATTTTTATTTTTAGACAACAAGAATTACTACATTCTATGTTTATGTTTTTCGTTTTCTGTAGCCTATATAAAATGTATTCTTGTATGCAATCTCTTTGTAAGATATGTTTATTATTATTTATTTTATTTTTATATGCAAGAATTTAGTACGGTTATTATTTTATTTATTGACTAGTAAAAGTATTGCTTGTATGTATTTTGTTTTTGAAGAGGCTTATTGTAAATTTTGCAAAGTTTGGTTTGACTTTTTTAATTTGTAAAAAACATTTAAAAAAAGTAATTTAAAAAGAACATTGAGAAAATATAAATTTTTTATATTTTTTGTAAATGAGCTGTAGCCAATGTTTTAGCTTAGTGCTTTAAGGGTTAAAAAACAGGAGAAATTAAAAACGTCCGTAAAAAAACGTACATTTATTGTTTTTTTTTGTTTTTTTTTTATAAGCGAAAAACTTGGGTGGTTATCATTGCCTGAACATTTATTGTTATACAAAATAGTTAAATAGAGTTTTCAAGTTAAATTCAAGTGTTTCTTTTAAAGTACACGAAGAATGACTTCGTTTACTTGCCATGTTTAATGTTTAACAGTTGACGTCAAGGACTACGAACATAAATAAAAAAGGCACAGTGACTCGGTAAAGTAATTGTACACTCACGGAACAAAGATTTACAATCAATTTGCAATACACAGTTTATCCTTAGAGTAAACACTAAACTAGATAAGACTAGACTAGTGCTCAATGCAGTGATTCATAAATATGTGTGAAATGTTGGAGGGAGAGGTAACGTTTCGGCACTATGAGTCATCGAAGGAAATGCATTTCCTTTCTGACTTTTGCTGAACCTATTCACAAGCCGATCAATGCAGTACAGAGCTAACATTAGCAGATATCCCCACACATTTTTACCCATAACATGTCAATACGTTGATATTATTTATGAAATTTGCCTATTCCGAATTCCCGCCAAACTGAACAGTGTTCGGTCCCAATTAGATCGGATTAGCAGGACTCTACTGTACATATAATTGTAAACCTAGTACATACCCAGTCATGCAGGGATGCATTTAAACACAAATTATTAAATTTTTTCTTGTATTTATTAATACAGTAGAGTCCGCTTTATCCGGCCTAATATGGCGGAGTAACAGGCCGGATACCATAAAAGCCGGATAATCCGATATAGGGTTAAAATAAGCCAATAAACGTACATGAGAAAACTTTACAGTACTACTGTAATTTAAATTGTAATCACACAATAAGTTTAACTCACACAAATCTTGCACTCAATCACAATATTTTCACTCACACGATAATAAAAACACTTAACTCAGAAAACTTAACCTCAATGGCAAAATAGCAGAGGTACGACTGATGTGAAGAGAGAATAAAAAGAGCGGGAAACAGTTTAGCGACTATCGATAAGAAAACTGTGCAAGGAAACTACACGATCTGCAGCTTGGTGAATAACACTTTACGTACTAACGCCTGCTATTTTGCTATTTTGTTACTAGCCGCAACACACAACCGTAATGCCGTTGTCTTCACTACATTGCAGGTGTTCTTACGTGTTGTAAGATGTTTTTGGATCGCTTAGATAGTGCTTCATTTATTTCATTATATTCTTTGGATGCTGGGCCAGATAAAACGAGGCCGGATAAACCGGACTTTACTGTAAAACTATTCTGTAGTTTTTAATTCTGGATAGCACGTGATAACGAATATTATACTTATTTCAGCAGAAAAAATAGCAATCTAAGATTAGGAAAACATCTATATACATTATCTTTTAAAAATTACCTACTAAGCCGGAATAAAATTAATCAAAAGGCCAATAAAATCTTTTAAAAACGGTTATTTTTAGCAGGTGGGTGAATTTCCGAGTAGTGCAGATAGTAGGACAAGCAGAGAGCTGTTACTTGTATTCAACAACTTTGTTGGAAATGTTGAGATGTATAGTTTGTTATGTTGTTATAAATATTGACCTGTATGTTTATAAGAAACGTATTTGTAAAGTAAGTACCGTTTTGAAAGAAGAAAAAAATAGTAAAACAATAATTTTCAAGCCAATTTTATTTTTACATGAAAGAGCATTAAACTATTTTTCTACATAGTTTCCGCCAATGTTCAAACACTTGTCGTAACAGGTGACTAGCTTTTCTATACCTTCTTCATAGAAACTTCTCAAAATTGACAATAGCCAAGACTCCACAGCATTTTTGACCTCGTCATCAGATCCAAAGCGCTTGCCGCCTAGCTAGCACTTCATGTGCAGGAATAAGTGGTAGTCGGACGGCGCCAAGTCCGAGCTGTAAGGCGGGTGATTGAACTGCTCCCAACGAAACTTTCGAATCACCGTTTGAGTGTCACCAGCAGTATGGGGCCGAGTATTGTCATGGAGTAACACAATTCCTTTACTGAGCATTCCTCTCCATTTGTTTTGAATTGCACGCCGTAGTTTTCTCACAATATTGTGCCTTTAGGAAGAAATTCAGTAAGCAAAACCCTTTCCTACCCCAGAACACAGTGCTCATGATTTTTTGTGCTGACATTGTCTTTTTGAACTTTTGTTTTTTCGGAGATTGAGTGTGTCTCCACTCCATTGATTGTTGCTTGGATTCTGGTGTGAAATGACGAACCCAAGTTTCATCACCAGTCACAATTTGGTTTAAAAAGTCCTCTCCCTCTTCACTGTACTGTGTGAGAAATGTCAAAGCTCTGTCAAGTCTCTTGGTTTTGCGAACATCAGTGAGCATTTTTCGAACCCATTGTTCCATGGAGCCTCATCGTGGGCATTTGTTCGACCTTCATTCTTCGACCACTTTCTCACCATTCCATCACTCATCACGTCTTGGCCGTAAACATCTTTAACTTGATGATAAATTTCCGCTGGTTTCATATTCCTTGCGTTTAAAAATCAAATTACAGCATGAATCTCACAGTTGACGGGATCAGTAATTGTTTTAAAAATTTCAAATATGCACAGCAACTGAAAATACAACGAAAAGCAACCAAAATGGCGTCAATTGAGAGCCAGTGAACAAGACTAGAGCACATGCACGGACTTCTGACCGCAGCGCTACAATGAAACGGTACTTACTTTATGAATACACTCCGTAGTTAGGGTGTGTTCTCTCCATTGATAGTATGTACACACATTTTACTATTACATTTTAAATATTTATTTCATTTGTGTTATATTTTGAAATTTTAATATTACCGATTTGAAATTTTAACTTGTATTTTAGACATTTTTCAATGCACTAATAATGTTACAACTGTATAAAGAAATGTATGTAATTTGTTGAGAAGGTAACTGATAAAACCATTAAAATATAAAATTTTCTCAACAAAACATACTTTTTCTTCCAGCGCCTTCGCCTTTTATTTCAAAAATTAATTTCATTTGAAAAGCTTCATATTTAACTATAATAATACTGATATAATTTATTTTATAGAAGTTGTTTATAACATGGCAGTGGCTTTACTAGACTTACCATAGCCAGTGAGAGAAGTATTACATTAAGACACGTTTCAATAGTGGATTTGCCGGCCAACTCTGCTATAGACTTGCCGGACAATGAAGTAAACATCTTGCAGTAATGATGTAAAGTTTTGAAAGCTTCATAATTACACGAACCTGCAAATCTGAGTCCCATTGCCATACAAGCTCCCGCCAATATGTTGCAATAAGCTTGGCTGAAAAAAAAACTTTTACTACATTTTTGTATACGACAAGATGAAGAAAGATTTTTTTTAGTAAACAGTACATATATTATATCTTCCAATGTCTTGTCCTTTGCAGATGATACTACAATTCTTAATGGTCATGGAGATACGAATCTCCTAGATTCACTTTCTGATGAAGCCATAAGGGAGGCTATGCAAAATAATATGGTTATGAATGAAAATAAGACCCAGGTTATTACTTTTTCAACCAAACATGGAATCAAGGATAAAGCTTAACTGCTGGTATATACGTAGACGCTGGTCTTAAATGGAACTATCATGTTGAAGAATTGTGCAAAAAAACTTTCAAGAACTGTATTCCTCATTAGAAATATAAGATCTCAGCTGGCATACAAATCGGTAAGAGAAATATATTTTTCCTACTTCCAGAGTTCTATTAGATATTACCTCCTCTACCTTTGGGGAAATTCAAATAACATTGTGAAAATACTGAAGGTTCAAAAGAAGCTGTTAGACCGTTGGCTAATGTTGGTTATAGAGAATTGTCGCCCATTTTTATTAGACTAAAGATTATGACCGTAATTAATCTGCATCTCTTTGATTTATTGACTCATATTAAAATTAATTCAGCGGAAGAACTCTATAGGTCAGTATTCATTGCTATAATACAAGAAATAGCTGTCTTTTTGATGTTTCCTACTGTAGTCTGACTAGGTTTTTATGTTCTGGGAATACAGCTTTTCAAAAGTTAAAAGAACTGCCAATTAATGATCTTAAAAATAAACTTTATAAATGGTTTATTATGAATCCACTGTATGATAATAGCGAATTCAGTGGAATAAACATCACATAAATAACCAAATTGGAGGTCGGGGGGTTTTCATGGTGGCTGAATGGTTGTACACAATAGTGAAATTCTTAGTGTACATTTGTTATAATGTAATTGTATTCCGATTGTCACCAGATACACGTGTTTTATATCAATTGTGTGATGTGTAGCTTGTTTGTAAAAATTATTTTGTTTTTAATATTATTTAATTGTAGTAGAACTTTGACAATGCCTATTGCATTATTAAATGATTAATGGCTGTATGTAAAAATAAAACAAGACATTCTCGTCAGGATAAAGTTGATACAGATATTACTTTTTTTAGGTGCACAATATGTGGCTTAGTAATTCTTGTGGCAGACATACAGAAAGAAGGTACTTACTTCATTGTTTCAACGTCAACGTTATCAGGCAAGGTGTCAGGATGTGGTTTCACTAGACAATATGGACGTATAGCTGCGGGTACATGTTCTTCCACCCAATCCTCTGTAGGCAAGATTTCATCCCAGAGAATAAGTCCTCGAGCGACCATCTGAAGTAGAAGAAAGTCAGGACATATAAAGTCCAGGAGGTACTGAGTGTCAGGAGCCTTCATCCAGTTTGCCACCGCCCTTCAACAAGCAACAAATAAAAGCTGGGTTTATTAAAAGAAACAAAAAAAAATGTATTACGAATTTAGGGATTATACTTAATGTGTCTGGCATAACAAGACCAGAGTAACAGATTGCATTATTTGATCAATGACTTACTTGTTCCCAGTCTTGAAGTACATCATGCCAAGCGCTAAAGTAGCACCAGGTGAAGTGACATCATTATTAACACAATCACCTTCCCTGATCTGGTAACTGGGAGACTTGTACTTTTCTTTTTGAGAACCTAAAACATAGAGTTACTGTTTTAAGAATATGGTTGTTTTAAAAACAAATTCACTAAAGTATAAATGATTCCTTTTCGTCGCTAAATGACAGCCGTTTCGGCTATTCAGCCATTTTCAAGTTTATCAGCTTTCCAAAACGGTAAGTCCTAAATCTAATAATTAGAAATCAATATTCGGAATGGCGGCTAACAATTGTTACAATATAAATTATTATTAACTCGTATTTCGTTTTCATATTTTATGTATATTACATATTTGTTTACAATAAAGACAAATTGTAGTACATAATATTGAAATTTAATGGTGTTTGCAAACTAAATTTAAACCTATATAAAATGTAGAAAATTCTAACCAACAGTTTATTCAGCACCATTTTCTTGATAAGTGACACTCTTAACTTCTACCATATCCTAAAGGATTTAATCGATAAATGGCATTCTTAACCATCATTATTATTTGAGGATTTACTCAAAAAATAGTTTTTTTCACATTATATAATTAAGAATTTTCTTGATTAGTAGTATTCTTAACCACCCTCATATCCTTTAGGATTTACTTGATAATTGGAATTCTTAACTATTTTATCCTTCAGAATTTTCTTGATAAATGCCATTCTTATTCACCATTTTATTTTACAGGATTTCCTTGATAAGTGGTATTCTTAAGAACCTTCAGGATTTATTTGATAATTTGTATTCTTAACCATTTTATCCTTCATGATTTTCTTGACAAATGGGATTCTTTACCAGCATTGTATCCTTCAGGATTTTCTTGATAAGAG
>JAGFPH010007093.1:40988-69477 GCA_018207615.1 Philaenus spumarius | reverse complement strand
TCCTATCATGGATATATATTGCTTAATGTACCAACTCCTATCATGGATATATATTGCTTATCCTATGTCCAAATTAATTCCAGAATATACAGATCATAATAATTATTCCAATGAGATAAACATACGTAGTTAAAGATTAGAATTTAATAATTTTTAAGGTTCTTTACCTTACAATGTCACAACTTTATCTGCGTCTACGGAAAGAATAAGTCATCACAAATACACTCGGTTACAAGAAAGTACATTAAATCTCTTATTATGTAAATGCACATTAAAATAAAGTACATTTTAACAACAACGACCGTTGCAAGAACAATTAATTTTAACAAAGTTGCACAAAATAGTTTAAAGGTACTTTAATTATTAATTACTATTTAATGGCCGGTAATATGGTGATTTGGGAACAGCTTATTTGTTTTGCAGGATGTGTTCGGCTTCTGATAATATATTTTTGTTGTTTGAATTTGAACGATTGTAATTTGTTTAGACGCGAATAGCAAAGTAAAACTATTTAAGTCAAGAACCTTATTGAAACTGAGAAAGAAAAATATTTTTTCAAGTAGTAATGAAGTACACAAAAATTCCAGAAAATAAGCAAACTAATATAAACTAATGGTTTTAAATCAATGTAGAAATTTTAAACGTATTAATAAACACCAATCAACTCGCAAAAGAGCAATTAAAACCCACATGATATTGTTTGAAAATTAAAAAAGCAAATTAGAAAGGAGAATCGTATAGTTAAGATAGGTAGGAATGCGAATTTTGTGTGTTATAATTTTCACTTACGTTCCAATTACACATATGAGGCAAATTGTATTTTGATATTATTTGATATAAAAACTGTTTTTTAATAGTTTTGAGTTATATAATTTTAAAATTATTCCCGTAAATGTACCCTATCTCTGTATTCCAAAGTATATATTATACACAAATATATATTGAATTTGTGACAAAACTATGGAACATGATTTTTTTTTTTCGTGCAAGCGCCGATGAAACAATAGTGCGTTTGTGAAACACCCATTCCTTTAACTGGTCCATCTTTATGATTATTGCCCAGATGGTCGTTTCATTATAAGACGTTGATGTTTGTTTTTACCGTCGGTTTTAGTTATATATTTTAAAACTAAACACTGTCGGAACTACTAACTGGACGGAACACTTGAAGCTCGAATGAAACTCAAACTTCTTGGCTATTACGACTGGTTACCCACTAATTAAATTTGTCCTTGCTTGAATGGATTGATTTTATTGATTTGCACTAAGCAATTAGGATTCTGCCAAGTGAACCTTTGTCACTCTATAACAAAAGCCCACCAAACGATTTTATATTTTTGTAACTATGTCGAGGTTATAACAATTAAGACGAACATGTAGGTATTTTTTTACCAAGATCATTTAATATAAATACCTGAGGCAACTCCTAAACTCTCTAGTAAATTTATAAATTTTCATAACGCAGGACACAATCCTGAAACATTTCCCATATTTTCTTTTAAACAGAGTGTTTCAGATAGTTGATAAACATCATGATCTTAGTCCCTACATTAAAACTAAGAACAATAAATTCTATACGTCTTAAAGTCAGAGAAATTCTTGAACAACGTTATGACAGACGCTAATTTAAAGTGCTTTCACTATGATTCTATTTTAAGGATTACTAATTTGTACATTAACTTTCCCATCAAACCTGTTTGTAAGTTCTTCCTGTTGCAAAAGTTTTGTGTAGCTGAATTAAATTTGTTACAGATTTGGAATTGTTTTTAATGACTATATTTTCCTTTAATGTAAAAAAATTAAATTAAGTTTTTTTATCAGAAAGTTTCATTTTCAAATAGTAATTGTATTTTTTTTTTTTAAACAACTCCAGCTAAAGAAAAGTGACACTCACGCCCACTCACAACGAATGTATTCAATATGGACACCAACCTTGACTCGACTGCAAGCATTAAGTATAAGGGTGTATGACGCTTGGATGAGCCAAAAATATAGTAATAGCCAACTCTGAAGTCCCTTCTCTCGAAGTAATAGCTGAAAATATTTTAGTGTTATAGAGGGTTCACCCAATTAAGACAACCCCCCACACTGTCGGAAATAGTTCCTGTTGCTTATAAACTATTTCTCTAAGTCTTAAATTTATTATTTTACATACAGGTATATGTAATATTGTTTGAATATGTCCCGCTTCATTTTGTGCGTTGTGATACACCCATCGCAATTTTCTCTTTTTAATTTACGTCTCTATTGGTTTTACATATATTTGCCACAACTTACTCCTAATAAACAATACTCGACAATTATAATTTTGTACGAAGCAATAATTAGGTCAGCAGAAAAAAATTTTCGAAAAGGTTGACTTACTTTGAAACTCAATAAGCCAATAAAAAGTTTGTTTTTATTTATTTCAAGACGCATCAGTTCTTTTCTTTATGGTACATTTACTCTTCATAACTATTACTTCATCAAAGAAGGTGGTAAATTGGGTCAACAAGAAACTTGACGAGCAGCATCGACCTTGTCTTGTTTGATTTGTGTAAAGTTAATTACTTTTGACGTTCAGAGTGGTTTCGATGAAATATCTCAATTATATTGCAAGGTATAATGAAGTGCATGAATTGATGACTAAGAACTGTTTTGCTTTCATTACATTGCAATAGCAGAAAGCTACAGTGAGAAATAGATATCTAGAACGTCAAAGTGGCATTTGAGGATTTTTTAATTTTTAAAAATTTTAGGAACAACCTGAGGAAATTTAAATTTCACTGTGATAGGAGGTTAATATTTTTAAGTGGATAATTATGATTTATGGTACATAATTTTAAAGCTTTACAAAACACGATCATCGATTACAAAATAATGGTGATCGGCCAATTTTTTAAGAAAATAAGACATTTGAAAAACGTATCAAATACAAGAACCGACTTATTTGGTAAAACCGATTTTTTTAATGACAAGGATGTGCTAAACCTGTTACTTTGATACAGTCTGCCGATAGTCATAACTTGTGATAGTGATATCTTATATGATTTTGACATTTCTCTATCCCACTCCCAGTTTATATATAATTATACAGTTTTTGATTAGTACTCAGTTCTGGTAATCTAGTCCTTGAAATCTTGTTATTTTTGGTAAGGTACCATAAATAAAGGCATTTAAGTTTGTTTGCTATTTTGATTTATGTCACACTTTTAAGTTTTCACTTGATAACTATGCATTCTCTCAAAACATCAAATAAACTCAAATTATGGCAAAAATGTCTGTGACGCCTCAGAAGAAGTATTATCTTTCAACACGCACGCAAAATCGCGAATGCCAGGGAGGGGATGTAGACTGACCACGAGACTGGCAGGACGTCATGGTGTCGTGCCATCTCATCCAAGTGCCATCTCGTCCAAGTGCTATCTCGTCCAAATTCCACGAACGTAGGGCGGGGGGGGGTTAATTCTCTACCTGCCAACTAGTGCCATCTCATCCAAAAACCTATGCTATTGTTTACTTGACAGGTTTACAAAAACTATTGGAACGTCTAATTCTTTTTATTAAGGGTCTTCTATACATTGAGTAAAACAGCCAGGTATTAATTTGTTTACTTTAGAGTGTCAATCGAAACTACTATAAATACACAAACCTTAACTTTTTTCTTTATAAATATAGGTTTTATACACTTCGTAGAAACGAACAGTTTACCCAACTCAACTACAAAGTTGTACATACGTTTTTAAACTACAAACATACTGTAATCGGCCAGGTTAAGTAAAAAGTAAACATACTGTGACTAACTACTATAGGTTAGAACCTTTTAGTTTTTTTTTAATTTTAATTATATAAAGTGATAATAACGAAATATAATCATACTGTTATCGGACAGATTAAGTAAAACGCAAACATACTGTGACTACATACTATAGGTTCGAACCTTTTAGGTTTTTTTTTTTAATTTTAATTATATAATGTGATTTACACACCGCCACACAATTTCTCCACATTTCTTTTAATTTTTCTTTGTATACCGAAACCCGTTATATAAAAGACTAGGTTGGCCTCTTATGGTGGTCGAAAACTCCATATTCCTATAGATGTTTACAACTCCCGATCAAGTATACAAATGAGGTTTAAATTGGCAGTGCCCACATGTAAACAAAGGGGCTAGGCGAGGGATATGCGGTGAGGGTGCTAGGCGAGGGCGCACAACCACAGGCTACCTGCGTTGCCTTCCTCAACCCTTGTCAAGTTTTCACTTGGACGAGATGGCACTAATTAATGTGTTCATTCAACTGTAAAACTGAGCTGGACGAGATGGCACTCTTTTCTAGGAAATAGGGTATTGGACGAGATAGCACTTGGACGAGATGGCACTACATCGACGTCATAGACCAGGATCAGCTGTGACCCGTAGGTAGTGACCCACGTTGTTTGTACTTCAACTGGCGCCCTGTCTTTTGGATTCACTTCACAATAATTATAAGTTGCTTGTAGCGTGGCTGCTGATTTCGTGGAGCAGTGAAACACCTGTAAATTACATTCGTTATTCTTGGCCGAGTTAAAGTGCCACAACAGACCTAAGAAATGGACGTCTAGTGCGGTTCGTTATCCCGACGATAACTTTACTCTGTATAATTGTACAAATGTTCAAAGCTGATTACCTGCGAGTGGTTGTTTGGTATTGGTTTCATTATTTAGGGTTATAGGTGAGTGAGAGATTTAGGTTTTTGCTTGGGGTAGTGCAACCGGTAGCATGGTATCCATTGTTTTTTGTGCTGCGATATTAAGTCCCCCTAAAGGGCCCTATCGCTACAGTCAGAAAAATAATTAATTGTAAAATATTGGTAGGTAATAAGAAAAACACACAAAAAGGATACAAAGAACCATTTATTATTGGTTTAACGTTTTTCTAATAGTTGCTAAAATGGTCAAGGATTTATAATACATCTTGCTGTCACATCTTGACTGGCCGTATTTCACGAGTGACGGACCCACAAAAACGGTATCCCAAATCTGTTAACAACCTCTAATATCGTGGAAGTTTTCAGTAAACCCTAATCCTATGCAAATTTCGTCCTAAAATTAAATAATATCATACTGTCTAGAATCTACAGACAAGACAAGAGGGAAGAAGTATAAAGTAAATAGTTGTAAATGCCGATCTAAAACCGTTAGATTTTGACAACCCAATTAAACTTGTACTAATCATGTTACTGTCCTCCCTTAGCAATAACCTTCCCAGAATAATAATCACCGTATGTTTTCTAGTTGAATAATATTTCAGATTTCCCAATATGTCTGGCGATACTTTTACAAGAAAATTCACTATCATGAGAATCTTTTTCGACACATGTTATCATTCTTTAGAAGCTGTATATTTCAAAGGACGGGTTGTTGAGACATAGAGGTTAAAGTGCACTCAAGGATTTCAGAGGGTCGAATGTAGGGAAGGGTAGAAAGTAGGCGGAAAGTTAGCTTTGACACTTGGAACCATGAGAAACTATGTTAGCACGTGTTCTTGACTGTGTTGCCATCTATATACTGACATTATAAGCTGGTTAAGTTTGTTAGCCCATACAAGGATTATTTGTAGAGATACTATAATCACACTATTCTCAACAGTCTACAAAAAAACTCTTATTTTATTTATATATAGATATAAAAAGTCCCATATCTATACATTATTTACATGTTGCAAGTAATACAACACAAAGCTGTCGCGACAACTTTGAAAGTAGGCAAGTAGGCCTATAAGTATTAACTTGATTAATTTTATAAGTAGTACGTAGTGTCCCTTCCCCTACAGCGGACGGCATCCCCACTTGCCTATATTCTTCCCTCCCTCCAGCGCATCGTAAAGTCCTTGCTAAATCTAACTAGCTATACATGACCTTTTTGAAGTACTTTAGGGTACTTAGAAAGATTGTTTTTAATAAATTTTTACAATATTATAAAATCGACATTTTCTCATAAAAACAGAAAATCTACTAAATACCATGTTGTAATTCATTTTCTGTTCAACATATCAACAAGAGCACAAATTACAATTCCTTTGTAATAAAGCAAATAATTTAAATAATTCGACCACGCAGTTGAACCACTGACGTGAGTTGAGCAAATTTCCAAAATTAAGTTTATAGGAATATGTTTTAGGGTTTCAACCAACAATTTGGGAAATAGGTCTATTCACGACGGTGCTGAATAGCTGCAAAATGGTTCGTACGCCATTCCAGTTATTGGGAGTCTCTTCAATACACAATGCATTGCGTGCTTCGCACGCTAACCCCATGGTGAAATCCACCAAATGGCTTTGAACCGGGTAATTTTATGGTATTTTACGTTTCGATCGATTTTGGGCGAACCAAGCGAACTATAAAAAAACAAAATGTGCAGAATAACATCCTATATTTATATTTGTAGAAAAAACTCTAAAAAAATCATGCTTCTGATTGTTGGATTTTTTTGGCTAACGAACTCGTCCGAGCGACGTTGACAACCAACATGTGTACCAAATTTGAACCAAATCAGACTTAAAATGCGGCCGCTAGAGTGTGAACACATATATATATACATATATGATTTTTAATGACTCCCCAAAACGTGTTCTGGGGACACAATCGGTGCACTGCAATAGCTCATTTACCCTATGGAAATTTTCTAATAAATGGGAAACACTTCCTCATTTTGTACAATGTTTACCTGTTGTATTGTGCTAGTTTTAATATTCATTTTAAAATGCACACACTTATTTATCTAGACGAAGATACTATTCTATAGCGAGGTTTAAAATTAATTAAGCTGTGTTGAAGAGTATGTGTACCAAAGGCATTTAATAGTTAAACATATAGTTTTTATACCAGGGTTATAGATAATTTAAGATTATTTTTGTTTGGATCACGGTTTCCCGACAGCAGTGAAACAGTGCCCACAGTATGTGTGACGTTGTTTTATGTGTTTGTATAATGTTTCATGTGTGTCTTTAACTGTAAATTTTAATGTATTGACGAAGTTATATTGAGTGAAACACTGTGAAGATGAAAGAAAAGCTTTGAAACGCGTTAGGATAAAAAGAAGAAAGAAGTCACGTGGTGGAAACATATAAGGTGACTTATTGTTAACATACCATAATGTTTTAAAAAAATTATTTGAACTAACAAAATTGAATTTTTTTGTTGATTATTAATTTTTACTTGTATTTTTGTACAACTTTTGTTATGCTTTCTTAACGTACACAAGCTAATTATGCACTTTGTGTATTCATATTTATTTAATGGATTTTAAGGTTTTTATGTATGTGTGAAGTTTACAACTTATTATTGTCACTATGGTTATAACTGAAACTTCTATTTCTACAAATAAGTTATTTTGATTGTACTTTGTGAGTTACTGCTGGATGATATCTTTGTTTTTCATTAATGAATATTTTGCCACAAGCCAGCGCTATTCACATGAAAGAAATGAGTACTTTCAAATTGAAAGTTACTTATCAAATTTAAATCAGAAATGACCAATTGTTTACGGGTTATACCTCTCTAACAATAAATAAAACTTCTATTGGTTATAATACAGTACTGATTGAATTTGGCTCCGAAAAAGCAAAAAGTATGTATAAGTTTACAATAGAAAATTGGTTTGTCACAGCAACAAATATATAATGTATAACTAACGAAAAACAATTTAAAAAAATAAACAAGATACATTTTGATTTATATCTTATTAAAACAATTGTTTTATGTATAACCCAAAATACTTAGGTTTAGTTTATGACAACAGTTAATTATATAAAACAAAAATGATACCATTTAGTTATAAAAAATATGCTTTTCCAGTAAGGTTAAGTTTGAAAGGCCTTCACAAACTAAGTTGAAGATCAAGTGTTCACACCTTCTTTGCTAAGCGAAGACTTAATTAAACGGCTCAAAAGATCTAGGTTTGTTCGACTCACTGTCTCAGAAGATATTAAACTAAGTTTAGGTAAATATCTTCCACCAGCATAACTGTGATATGAAATTTTGTTTAATATATTGCATTGAATTAATATTTATAAAACAGAGCAGCTATGTTTGTATCATACTTTCATTTTAGTTATGCAGTTAGAAACATTTTAAGAATTTTAACAATTAGTTAGCAGAAAAGAAATTAACACATCTCAAAAAAAAATTATGTACTTGCTCTTGCATGGTTTAACAATAATAATGACCATTGCCTAATAATTTATATTAAAGTTCTCAAGTGTAGCCTTTCTTTAAAATTTAGTCAAATACATTTTGGAAAGATACCAATAAAACATAATTAAAACTGTAATATAGAGGCTTTTATGACATTTTAACAAAAATTAGTTAACATTTAAGCAAAAATGTTCACATGCCTTGTGGTTTTTCAGAAATTTTCAGTAATTAAACAGATTAGGCAGATCTGACAATAAACCTTTGCTTTTTAAACATTGAAACATTATGTCATAATTTAAACTTCGACCAATTAAAAGTACAACTAAGCACAACATTAACACAAGGGTTTTATGAATTTTAGCTGCCTTAAATCATATTTGAAGAACGTCAGCATGTTTGCCAATGTCATGACTGCATAATTTGACCAAAAAAAACTACTTAAAACTAAGTAGGCCAGGTTACGGATTAATATCCCATTACTTATTTATTATACTTTACTTGAATGTTCTTCAAGCTTCTTATAAAACAGCTTTTTACATGGTTCAATTACATTTTTAAAACTTTACATGAAAAGCTTTTGTCAGGAAGATTTCTATCTTCCTAGTTTTTTTCTGTTAAAGTGAAAGAGAAAACCCAGTGATGGTTAGAATTGGTTTCCTCTGAGCGCTACACTTGAACGCTACCTATTGATTCGTTAGGTAACTGTTTGTTACCCTCAAACATTACTGTATGCAAACTTCAAAACTATTTAAAGTATTTGAATGTTATATTGCTTTCGATTTTGGTTGTAACAATTCTTATAATTACTGTACAAATTCTCTACTCTTTTTTAAGGCAAAAACCTTGTTTGGTAATTGTCTCATGTATGGTTTCGTATTTAAAAATTTACAATGCCCGATTATTAATGTTTCTAAAATGGATTAATAGTCTTGTCAGTTAAGGTTTAAAATGTTCTGTTTAAAAAAATCCTGATGATATATTGTTTTTAATGTTTTATTTTAGTGGTATACATGTTGGGATTTCCATTACGAAATTGTATACGTAGTAAAAAAAGGTATTATAGGTTAAAAGTCACAAAAATAAGTTTTTTCATATATTATCTCTTAATTTATTGGTTTAAACTTTTAAAGCTGATCTCGGTTGTCTTACAAACCATGTATTGTGAAAATAATTCTATAGACCCAAAATTTTTGATAACTTGCTCTGAAATTTTAGACCAAGGCGTATACTCCATTGTTCGTGTGATTGATTTTCGTGTCCTTTGAAAAGAATATTGTTTGTTAGCATCCACAAATTAAAAATGGACTTTTAGCACATTATTAATATTTATAATAAATAGGCCTACCAAAATAAAGCAATTTTTAAATTTCCCTTCAACGGGAGTTTTGTAAATCCTAAAGTGTCTAAAACTAAAAATGAATAAATATCTCTTTCACATTTATAGTGTTTCGTTTGCTAATTATGATAAATTTCTTCTTTCTTTTAAAAGCGATAATAACGATGTGCCTCTGAGTGTAAACTTAAATAATTAGTCTGGTATAGTCCCTGATCTTCAAAAATTACTATTTAATGTTGTTAATATATCGTAAGTGGTTGATATTATTATGATTATTTTTAGAATCAGTTATTTTTTTAGAGAACATAATAGTTTGTATCAGTTGCATTTAAAACGATTTGTTTAAAATTCAATACAATTTAAAATATTGTGCTACACACATTTATTTGATCAATATCTGCTAAATATTTCCTACTCTCTACGTTAGATATTCTATATATAGTATAGTTCAATTTGTTCAGTAAATAGAGGTTGTTCCAACAAAGTAAAAAAAACGTTCTTTTCTAGATATTTTAAAACGTAATTATGTTCTTTCTTCTTTATTACGATAGCCCGAAATCTAAAAAACTAAATATTTGTAATACTTAAAAAATAAAAGAGTTGTGCCGATTTAAACGTTATATTTTATCAGCCCCTGCTCGCTTCGCTCACAAGGTGCTAAATGCAAACAGATTACTGTATACTCTGATAATTTCACGGAAATGACGATTGATTATAATAGAGGCAGCTGTTGTATAGGGGGTAGTGAGGGTCGCGATTATTTGGATCCTGACGCAGAGGTTTGATTAGGACAGACACTTGAATCGTAGTAGGGTGGCGGTAACATAGGTTCTGACTCCTACACAGTAAGAGCAGAGGTTTTGTGTGAATTACAAACATTTTTTACTATAGAGAGATATTAGGTTTAATGAATATCAGTGGCTTGACATATCTCTTTAAAAGTAAAACCTAAATGAATAACACCCGGTGTAAAAATAACTTTCCATGCACTGGATCACGGTAACTAGAACTACACGGTATGTGTCACGAGAAAGCTGCGCAGTAACTTTGAGCTCAGATGACGTCACTGACACCGTCTCATGCTTCCCGCCTAGCAGAAGCAGATTGACTTGCACTAACTATTTACGAAACAATGATTTGCTGGGTTCGTTATGTGTAATTTTTACACAAATGTGTGCTTGATGTGTAGTATAGTTTTCTTCTAAACAGTGTAGGCCTATATAATATTTTAAGTTTAAGTGTGTGTATATTTAAGTGTTTTATAACAAAATGCCTTGTTGTGCAGTTGCCGGTTGCACCAATCATACGGATCACGCAAAGAGGTTAGGAATTTCCTTTCATAAATTTCCTAAAGATAAACTACACAAACAGTGGGTATATTTTTGTAAAAGGAAAGATAATTTTAATTCACTTACAGCGCGGATTTGCTCTGAGCATTTTTTAACGACAGATATTGAAAGAGACTTAAAAAGTGAACTATTAAACAAACCTACCTAAAAAACACATTTTAAAACCCAAGACAGTTCCAAAACAAAAAATACCAAATGCCCCCACAAACCCCCCCCCCCCCCCCACATTATCACAACGAGCCGAAAATCGTGAATCTAAAAATATTAGAAAATCTTTGCTTCATGATTCAGCAGACAGTGTAAATACTGTATTCAAACACAACTGATGATCAGGAAGCTAATTCTTCCCAATTTAAATTTAACACGACCTATATCTGGTGATTTATCTACGGTAGAGGATCTTTTATATGAAAACGATAATAATTTTAAAAAAGAAAATAAATTACTTATAGTAATGCTAGTGTATTTATCAAAACTCAAACAATCATTAGAAAAATATGAAAAAATATTTACCGTATGTCAGCAGCAATATGTATTAAAGGGAAAATGTACAAACTGGTCGGCTGATGATGTAGCAAAAGCAGTAACTATCAGATGCATCTCTAAAAAAGGATTATCATATCTAAGGGAAACATTAAAATATCCCCTCCCAAGCGAGACAACCATAGAAAGGCGCTTTCTCAATTTTCAACCCCTCCTAGATTTTTAGACATTAGTATGAATATATAATATATGAAGATTTTCATAAGGATGTTGTCATCAGTTTTGACGAAATGAAAGTTAATTCAGCCATCTGTTATGATCGTATTGAAGGCAAGTTTAGAGGCCCACATGTGAATGTCCAGGTCATGATTATCGTAGCCTAACACGGAAATGGAAACAGCCGATTACAGGTACAGTACCGGTTTTGTTGTATTTACTATTTGTTATGCTATTGTTATCACTTAATATTTGACCTTGAATATTTCCATTTTAGGTTTATTAATTGGGTTTAGGTCATTCATACTATTAATTTCAAACACATCAACAAAATGTTTCCTTAAATTTTTGTATGTGCAAGTACATCTTTTTATAATGAATACAGTGTAACTATGAATTTACTGTCGATAAAAAAGGTTTTACTATAAAAAAATTGCACCTCAAGATTCCCTAGAGTGTATATGTAATCCCATGAAAGATTGTATATTTTCCGTTCACCCAATAGTCGTGTAGGGTGATGGTTTTAAGAAACTTGTCACTGGCGAAATCGAATCACTGTAGAGATGCCGGGCGCTTCGGTGTCAGTGACGTCATAGCCAACAACAACCTGCGAGTGATACATACCGTCTTGTTCTAGTTACCGTGCACTGGATGATCCATAATTTTAAGTTACGAACCGCCTTGGGGACGTTCGTGTGTTCCAAACAGACGCATACTACGTTACATGCATTGTATTGTACTACTCGAGGTAGTCATATCAAATAAACAGTATCTATAAGATAGATCTGATAATATCTATAAGTATTGTAAGTATAAGTAAGATAGTATCTTTATATATAATACGTGAAGCCGTTTTTTGTAAACACAACTCCTCCCTTATTTCTGGACCAATTTTAATGTTTGAGGTTTCAAAAAATTCGTCTCATTTCGTGGTTTTGCAATAAGGTTTTAGATGTCAAAAATTCTTATCCTTAATGGCGTGAGCTAATCTCAAAGGTCGGGTTTTCCCCATAAGATTAACATGGAAAATATTTAAAGACCATTTCTATACAAAACAGCTGTTTATAATAAGAAACAAAGTAATCCAGCTGATTTCGTGGATGTAAATAACGATGATTACAGTATTCAGAAGGTTATAAAAACATTTTAATACAAAACAGCTGTTTATAATAAGAAACTAACTAATACAGCTGCTTTGTGGAAGTAAATATTGATTTGTATAAGGGAGGAAATGAATTATTTATTCAAATTATAAAATTTACGAACTAATTTGTTTTGAACATTTAACATCATTTACCATCTTAGTTTTGAGGTTATTATTTATAACATTTTTGTTAGGTTTTTGATTAAGTGTAGACCTGAGCCTTACTGATTCTTTTAACCTTTATTATTACTGCTGTTATAAAATATAAGAAATAATTTGATTTGAACATTTAACATTATTTACCATCTTAGTTTTGAGGTTATTATTAATCCTACACTTTTATTATAAACTAGCTGGCCCGACCCGGCTTTGCACGGAGAGACTAATCAAAGTTAAATATGGCGATTTTTAGTAACTTTAACACCCCAAAACCCCCCTAAAATTTCGAATTTATTGAAAACCTTTCTTAGCGAGCACCTAGGGCCCTAGAGGAAGCTTCATACCAAATTTCATTCCAATCCGTTCGGTGTTTTTTTTTTTTACTAAATTTGACCCCCCTAAATCCCCCCTAAAATTTTGAATTTTTTAAAACGTTTCTTAGCGAGCACCTATGGCCCTAGAGGAAGCTACATACCAAGTTTCGTTCCAATCCGTTCAGTAGTTTTTGAGAAATCGTGATTAGTCAGTGAGTGAGTGGTATTTGGCTAGTATATAGACTAGTGGAGCCAGCAATGCTTCGCTAATGTTTGATTTAATTTTAAGGGTACCTAGTTATCCCATTTCATCCCATTTACTTAAGTAATCAAATTGCAAAATGATTTTTTTGCCACTTAAGAATATACTACACAAATTTAGACTTATAGTTTGTAAACCTTTATAGATAATACAGTAAACCTTTTGTTTGCTTTTACATAATCTAAAAAAATGGTAGTTGTGAAGAATTGTACAAAATTTGATTTTAATAATTAGTCCAATTGGTCCAATCGTAGGCCTAACCTAAAATTATGTTCAGTTTTTGATCCAAACAGCTGTTTTTGTGCCCCTGATAAAATCGATAGAAATCTTTCTTCCATAAGATTAACATTGAAACTTTGAAGTCCAGTGAGACACAGCCCTAATGTCCTAGGACTTCGGTAAATGGCCTAAAACCTTCCCAGGGTTAACCTGTGTTACTATGCAAAATTTCAAAGCAATCGGATGGACGGTTTGGTAACGCATAAAGGACAAACAGAAGACAGACAGACATACATTGAATTGTATATATATATATATACTAGCTGACCCGGCAATGCTTTGCTATTGCTTAATTTGAAACTTTGAAAGCCTGTAATTCGTATCCCTGAGGGCCGATGTAAATTATATTGAGATTCTGCTCATTGCTTGATTTACCTAACCTAAAATTATATTCATTTTTTGATCCAAATCAGTTGTTGATCAAAATCAGCTGTTGATCAAAATCAGCTGTTTTAAGCTTTTCATACGAACAGCTGTTTTTTGTGCCCCTGATAAAATCAAAAGAAATCTTTCTTCTTCTTCCTTAAGATTGACCTTCCATAAGATTAACATTGAAACTTTGAGGGCCACTGGGGCGTAGCCCTAATGTCCTAGGACTTCGGTAAATGGCCTAAAACCTTCCCAGGGTTAACCTGTGTTACTATGCAAAATTTCAAAGCAATCGGATGGACAGTTTGGTAACGCATAAAGGACAAACGTACATACATTGAATTTTATGTATATAGATAAAACATAACATATGTTTTTAGAAGGTCGCACCGGGGGTTGGCGTGCGGAGCACGCAGGGGTATCCCCTAGTCTATAAGTATTGTAAGTATAAGTAAAATAGTATCTATAAGTATTGTAAGGATAAGTAAGATAGTATCTACAAGTATTGTAAGTATAAGTAAGATAGTATCTATAAGTATTGTAAGTATAAGTAAGATAATATCTGTCTTATAACAGATCTGTAAGATAGTGGATGCAGTAATGAGAGCTCTAAAGTCACTCAGGTTAACATCACATGCAAGTGTACATGGCCAAGATGTTCTAAACTTTCTACTTAAAGAATCAAAGGCAGTGTAGAGTTGAATGAACTGGCAAAGGGAAGGATCATCCACTATCTAGAGTTTATACACACTAACTAAATACCCGTGCTTCTCTAGGTGATGTGTTTGAACATTTTTTAAATATAATAGGATATTCTGTAAGTCTGTACGCATTGGGATGTAGGAGATTTCTTGATTAGTAGTTTCTTGAATGTATTACAAATGGAACAATTAATATATTTAACTTTTAAGTTATAGTAAAACCTTTAAAATCCAATACATTCAAATATCCACTTTTCTGCTGTTATTTTGCAATTCTGAGACTAGTTATTGATGTTTAGAGTAATGAATAACCAACGTTTGGTTCTGAGAGTAAATTCCTTCAGAGTAAATTCCTTGACCGTTTAAAACTAAACAAAATAAGTCAAGAACTTTTTCCAAAAATTACATTTGAAATTTCTTCAAAAATACCTTTTTCTCTATTGGAAAACGGTCACTTTACACACTTAAAACTCCAATAACTATTTCCAAATCTAAAATTTCTAACCATATAACAAGTGATAAGCATTAAATTTTAAGTGGCAATTATTTTGCACGGTAACTTGTTCCAATTATAAATAATGACACAGACTTTGCGTGCATAAACCTTTTGTCTCAACACGCCTCATAACCCTTCTGTTAACCTTAACCTTCTTGTAATTGCATTATAATGATGTACGTTCACCAAACGTTTGTTATTTAATTTTATGTATAACAATAATAGGCCAGTTGGTAGAGGTAATTTTAGACCAAAAGTTCCAGTAATTTACAATACGGCTGATTTTTTTTATAAGTATATTCAAGTATGTAGATTAACATAAAAAAAGTTGACCAGTCTATCGATTTCCCAAAGTCGAAAAAAAATCGACTATAATTATTTTTTCGATTATCCTTATAATTTCGAGCTGGGATGAAGATAGAGAAAAATAAAAAATACCACCGTGTAGGGGAGGTATTTTTCAACAAAAAGGTCATATGTATTTATTTCGTCCAAGCAATGGTTTGTCTGGAAAAATTTCGAAAATGCAGGTATGTATTTTGCAGCAGGGGAAATCACTAAAAGGGGACATCTTATTCATATATGAAGCATTGGCTCATTCTAAATTGGCCAAATTTTAATATATCGAATTGAAACTTGACTTAGGAGTTAAAATATATATTTTAAACATTTATGCTGAGTTTCAGCTTGTTATCTTGAAAATGACCCGATCTAGGAGTCGATTTCGATTATCGATTTTAGAAGTACCGGACCCACGAACTAATTTCAATCTATTCCAATTCCAGTTTCGTCAATTTTTGAAATATCAACACCAAATTTGTTTTACAAGTTGAGTACACCAGTATAAATATTCTTAGTAAGTATGAACGATTTTTTTCTTGTTATTTTTAAAAACGAGGCGCTTGAAAATAGTCTTCTGTTTTACCTATCTCGTTTTAACTATAACACTTTTGGATTCAACGACTCCATTTTCAACATTTTTTAACATATCGATTTAAAAATTGGTACAGAAGTTAAAAATACAATTGTTTTTGCTATACTTATTTTAAAAGCTGTATTTTCAAAAATGACTAATCTGCAGCTGATCAACTCAAGCGTTTTGATGAAAAATCTAAAAAGGTCTAAAATTATACTTTTTTAATTTACTTGTGCTTTTAAAAGCAAATGATGAAAAAGGTTTTTACTCCTTGAACTTGTTTGAATATATATATTTAACTTGTAAAAAAACTTTCAGGTTGATATTTTGAAAATTCTCTAAACTGGAGCCGATTAAAATTTGTTCGTGGGTCCGGTACTCCTAAAATCGAGAAACCCATTGATGAGTCAAGTGGCTCTAGATCGGGTAATTTTCAAGATAACAAGCTGAGACTCAGCATAAATGTTTAAAATATATATTTTAACTCCTATGTCAAGTTTCAGTTCGATATATTAAAATTCGGCCAATTTAGAATGACTTAACTCTTCATATATGAATAAGATGTCCCCTTTTAGTGATTTCCCCTGCTGCAAAATACATACCAGCATTATCGAATTTTTTCCAGACAAACCATTGCTCGGAGGAAATAAATACATATGACTTTTTTTATTGAAAAATACCTCCCTTACACGGTGGTATTTTTTATTTTTCTCTATCTTTATCATAGCTCGAAATATTAAGGATAATCGGGAAAAAAATGATAATCGATTTTTTTTCGACTTTGGGAAATCGATAGACTGGTAAACTTTTTTTATGTTAATGTACATACTTTAAGGTACTTATAAAAAAAATCAGCCATATTGCAAATTACTGGTAGTTTTAACCTATACCGACTGGGCTATAAATGTACTTATAGTCTACATATAAGAGATACTCCTACATCCCGTGTTATTTCTAAAACCTCAAAGACCTATTTTAATATTTAGTACGTAAAGTATTTCACACCGTGCGATCTGGATTTATGATTGTTTTTATCAAATAATGTACCAGTGCTGTATTTTCTAAGCTAGCTAAAAGTCCAAATATTGACGATTTAAAGATGCGCAAATATGTTCTATTATAAAAATTTTACGCACACATTTGTTGTTAATTTAAGAAGTTAATTGAATGTACAATTATTTTGCGAGTTATTTATGTCTCTTTTTTCGACACATCCTGCTTTATCCTTTACAGAGAACAATTTAATACCTTTGCCACTGTAAACTGACTACATTAAAATATCAACAGCAAGTAAGTAAAGAGGGGCTATATCATTTTAACACTGTATGTTATAGCTTTCCATTGCGTGTACATTAATTTTGCTTATAGTTTTTCATGAAGTCCGAAACGAATGAACTTAGAGTAGGCCTACGTGTGTTACGCTGGTATAAATTTAATATTTGTTATTATAATTTACGATAATGTATATGTTTTGCTTTTACATGTTTATAAATATGTTTAAAACGCTAAATTTATTTCTGGCTAAAATTGTTCTTAAATATCTAAATATCTCGGTGATAACACGCACAATCAGCCAGTAGGTTATTGCAAAGTTGGTTTATTCAGTATAATTGCATTACTTCTATAGTGGTTTTTATAAATTTTAATTGTTTGTTTAATATTTTCAGTAATTAATATTTTATTAAAATGTATTAGTAGTACATCTGTTAAGGCTTTATTACGCTGTTTAAAACTTTGATAAGTTTCTAACTAAACATTTACAAAATTAAATCTATGATGTACGGGATGATTGATTCATTGATTTGTAAATTTTAATACATATGAGTATATACTGTCGAATAAGAACCAAACAAAATGGCAAAATCTGTCTCTTCAACTCACAGTAATAAACCTAAGTGTACATTGTATAAACACATTAATACAAATGAATTGAACAAATTATAATCATAATAATAAAATATATAAAAGGACGAACTTAAATGCAACAGAATCATCTAAAGTCTTTCCTTTATTTTTTATCAATATTTGGAATTATACGATTTATGCTATTGACCGAAAGTACATAATAGATCAAAATACACAATATTTTGTAAGTTCTACAATTATTTTGGACTCTTGCTGACAATGGTTTCGCCATTAACGGCATTTACTTGGCAGGTTATCACACACTAAGAAAAATATAGAAAGCAAATATATAAAAACATATTATAACAGAAAACATTTACTTGGTTAACAAACTAAGGTAAGCGGATAAGGTATAATCATAGAGTAGGCAATGGCTTCAATAGAGGCGAGTTTTACACAAATTCTTCCTGTTCAAAGAATCTCTAACATTCCAATGAATTACATTTTCTACGTTTTTCATTAGCATGGAGAATCTTTAAATTAACATTATTGTAAAATCTGACACTATATGATTTTTTAAATAATTGTGGAATTATTTTTTAAACGTATAAATTTATACATAAATGTATTTGAAAATGTATTTGATTTTGTTGCCCCAGAGTGAATAATTGTATTCCATTATTAATATAAAACGACAGTAATTATTGAATCTGATAATTCGTCAGATCCTTCAAATAATCATAAAACATCATGTACATATCTTTACCAATACTTAATATATAGACTTAAACGGATTATTATTGTCAAAAAATATTGATTCAAATTTGTCTATATAAATCTCAACTAGCGATAGAGATAAGGGAGACCCCATTGCCAAACCATCGACTTGAAAAAAATCTTATTTTTAAATTGAAAATAATTTTGATCAAGACATAGGCTACTTGAGTTAAATTCATCAACTCTTGTTTGTTGGCCAAGTAACTGTTCTTGTTATATATATAAATTATTATGTGAAATTTGAAAGACATATAAACTATACGTTTTCCATTTCCATTATAAAATTCTAAAAATGTATATACTTCTTATGAATATATTTTACAAAAGACTTTACTTGCTGTGCCACTCGGAAAGGCAGACAAAACTGTGTTTCCTTTAACAATACATTTAATTGGTAAAATATAAATAATATAAGTTATCTTTATTTATTATACTACAGACAGTACCATTATTTCATCATAATTTATTTGTCTCAAACAAATACCATAACGCATTTTGGAAGGGCAACAAACTTAAATATAGATTGCCTTCTTGATATCAATGAATCACTTTGTTATTAACTTTTCGTCGCGAATAAGTGGACTTTACAGTTTTATGAAACATTGTCTTCCTTCATACATGATTTACATTTATTTTTAACGATAATTTCTTTCTTAGCTATTTAAAAAATATATTACATTATATTTTAGGAAGTTTCATTGAAGTTAGCCCAGATTTTTCACGGGTACTATTTTTCAGCTAATCCTTTAGTAACTTAATATGCTGTAATTACTTTTTATAACAACTTTATAGAATTACTAAAGTATTATAAGAACTATAGTTCGTTTACGGCCATTTAGTTAAAGTCTATAAAATATTAATGTAGTAAAATAATGTTTAACTTCATGCTGACCATCAACTTAAATAAAATGTTTAAACACGTATTTACAAGATTAATGTAATATTTATTAATAATTTATATTTATTTTGCAAAGGAAAATGAGAGTTATTAATTGAACACAATGTATACTTTTGCGTAAATGACTATTCGATAGTGAAAATACTTACAATATTTGAGGAAATTTACTATCAAAAGAAGTTTTAAAAGAAATAAAATATTAGGAAAAAATTAATAAAAATGATATATTCTTAAATGAACTGACTTCGTATGAAATAAGGACTTAATAATATTACTAAGTCATGTTATTATTGTCATGTTATTATTGTCATGTTATTATTGTCATGTAATATACACAACACGACATTACTGTATTATATTTGGGGTGTCTCTAAAAATAATCTCGAAATTTAAGAGATTGGTTTAGTTATCAACACAAAACCTTAATAGTCGTTAATTTGTGTATTTCCAACAATTGGTTTGTTTAAGTTTATTAAAAAAAGCGTCACCACCCCCGTATATTTTAAAATAAGTCGCAATTGTTCGAGGGAACTAACTCTTATTAATAGCTCACTGAAATCATCCGCGTTCGGTGTTACGCATGTTTAAAATAGTTTTATCAATTATTCGCACGCTGAGGCGCTAAATTATGAAGTTCAGAAACGTTTTGTTTGTGATTTTTGTTTTGATTTTTCTTAAATTTTAACTTATAAGAAAAACAGATTTTTTAGAACTCTAGACTTAATTCCTGTAGTTGATAAAGGAAGTTGACTCATATTCACGAAACATAGTGTATTGTTTTAATACATGAATGATAGCACATGTCCAAATAACCACTAATAACAACATAAAACACAACATAAATGCGAAATAATAAATTTGTTTTTTTTTTTTTTTTAGTTTTATACATTATGTTTCCAAATGTCTTTATTAATTAATTTCAAAATTTTAAATTCATTTGTGGTTTGAATAAAACTAGTTCATGTAACCAATGATTAGGGATTTGAGACTGGCGACAATAGCGAAATTATACATTTTACAATGCCTATAATTTAAAACTTTAAAACCTACTAACCTACATGTTTTGTTTAAAGAACAAAATTTTCATACAAGAGTACAAAATTAGCTGTTTTATCTACACAAATCACATAAAAGAAGAAACGCAAACACCATACAAACAAGAATGAAAACTCCATGAAGCAAGAATACAAAATTAGCTGTTTTACCTACACAAATACCACAAAAGAAGAAAAGCAAACACCATAAAAACGCCATGAAACAAGAGTACACAATTAACTGTTTTATCTACACAAATCACATAAAAGAAGAAACACAAACACCATAAAACAAGAATAAAAACACCATGAAACAATAGTACAAAATTGGATCTATCCACAAAACGTAATAAAAATAAGTATAACAAACAATATAAAAAAAATATAAAGTAAAATAAATACAAATTAACTGATTTTTCCCTACAGGTTTTTAAGTTTTCGCTTATAGGCCTATGTTGTGGTGGAGAATAAATCGATTAACTTTGTACTGAAACTATTTATCTTGTCTTCGTGTTTACAAAAATACAAAATATAAGGTCATATACATCATTTCTCTAATAAAAAGATATACGTCAAAATTTATTAGACAAACATAAAAGCATGAATGAAGGAAAAACGTTAACGAGTATGAAGGATTCAGTGCAACGCAAGACACAAAGAATGTATTGATATGGCGAAACCAGTGAGATATAAAACCTATGTCTGTCTGAGATATTTACGACTTTTTGCAGATGTCACTTCTGCGTAAATATCACGGTTTGATTGATTCGACACAATAAAAACTTCGTATCTACAGATATGCTATGGCGTACATTTACAGCTTCACTTCTCACTTTGTCCACAGTTTTGTTTTCTTCTTCAACAATGGTTTAAGATTATTTTATTCTAAAGTATGTTAATCCTTATATTTATCCTGTAGTAATCATTATCGAAATATCGGTAGAGCTTAATTCAGTTGAAGATTGCAGTTTTGCAGTGATTTTCTACAATAAATTATTGTAATTTATTTGAATACTGTACTTGTTTTAAATTCAAGTTATTCCCGTGTCGGTCTACATTAAAAAGAAAACGTTTTTTAGAAGAACGATTACTTTTACTCGAGGCTTGGTGAAAACTACTATAGTTACAATAACTTCTGATTTATTTGTTAAGCACTTTCCTGACAAAATCAAGGCAAGGTAGTCAAACGTTGTAAGAAAGGTTTAAAAAAACTGTATTAATACTCTAACTTCTTCGTACAAGTCGGCCTTTTTGGAATTACAACAGAAAAATCGTAGAAGTTGTAGTTACCAACCTCACTAAAGTGCTCCTGAATAATTAAATACCTAGAACACGTTTCTAAAGAATGCAGATAAAGTTTAAACTCAAAGCATACAGGACTCGTTTACATCAATACTTAAATTAAGACGAGTTTTTATAGGGCATTCAATTCTGTTGAATGGTGTATTCATACGCCAAGAAGTGGATATTAATGCTATCAATGAAACTACCATTGTATTAAAGCAACAATTTGAAAACCTAACCAACGTGACTGAGAAGATTATGAACGAACTTTCCGGTTGTTTAAATGGGTTAAAACTGCGTTGTAAAAAAGCTCAAAACATAAAATTTCGATCTTATAGTAGGCAGCCAATGATCAGTTGTGATGGCACAGAACGTAATTCTGTAGATATGACAAAATTCTTAGGGTTTTATACTGTCAATAGTTTGAACTAACAATTTTTTTTCAAATATTTCAAAAAGCTGAATACATTATGTTTCCAAATGTCTGTATTAATAAATGCAATAGATTTTATATCTAGATTAATGATTTACCATGGCAGCTCTGTTATGCAATGTGGAATTTTTCATATGGTGGTGCAATAGAATAAATTTCAAATGTTTAAATTCATGTGTGGTTTGAATAAAACTAGGTAATGTAACCAGTGACTAAGAATAGGAGACTTTTGACACTTCCATTTTTTAACATTTTATAATGCCTGTCAAGGCCATAGCCAGGAAAACTGGGGGGGTGGGGGGTTAGGTCAGAACCGGGGATTTGAATTTAAACTCTTTTAACACCTTCACTGCTAAGGACACACATGTGAGCTTGACACTGAACACTATGAGAAGCGACCGACGCACAGTGCATTGCACGCCAACCTCATATTAGGAGTATTTTCAATACACAATGCATTGCGTGCTTCGCACGCCAACCCCCGTATTGGGAGAATTTTCAATACACCATGCATTGCGTGCTTCACACACCAACCCCCGTAGTGGAAGTATTTTCAATACACAATGTATTGCGTGTTTTGTTAGAGTAAAGTATTTTTGTTGAACCTTCATAGTTTTCTTATTTTAGATAATATCAAGCTTACAAGAGAGTAAGGCTGTAACCTACGGCATCCATGTGTATTGTACGTTGTAGTTTAATCAAGAAAATCTAAATATCAGTATGCACAATGGTAAAATATGTTACTGGATCCTCTGTTGTGTTGTCTATTTTATAATTTAATTTGCACTCTTTAAACCTAGTATTAATTTTTACTACTAAATTTCGGGATTTCGGGGGGGGGGGTTAACGCAATAACCCTTCCCCCTGGCTACGGCCTTGATGCCTGTTATTTAAAACTAACCATTATGTTTTGTTTAATGAACAAAATGTTCGCCAACCTGAAACTAGAAAAAAAAAACAAATTACCTAAATATTGCCTAAATACATTGGAGAAAACTAAACTTTAAATGCAAACAATTTTTAGTAACTTCCTCTCAACATTTTATAAATTAATAATATTTGATATTTTACGAAATGTATAAAAAAGTGTTTGATGAAGAGAGTTTACTATAGCATAAAGGAATTTTAAAATTTGTAATTGGGCTAGTTTTAAGATATTTTATGTTTTATTTTCGTTTATCAAGTGTTTTTTATTACCTAGCTCTCGCTATATTGTGTACAATTTAATGTAACAGAAAATAAAACTTTCAAAATATTCCGTGGTTTTATGAAGTTACTTTTAAAATGAATGGACATGTTAATAGACACAAACGTTCATACTAGAAGACTAATAACACACCTAGCATGAAGAAAATTGTTAATGTTCCGGATGTAACTATAGCCTAAGTATTTTTGGAAAACAACGGCCGCTTTAGGAAACTCTGATAAGGCAGCAGGATGGCGCATCGTTACCCTAGAACAGCTTAGAAAATTACGTTTGAAGAATAACCGGCAGAAGAAAAACAATCAAATGGCTTATTTTGTATGAGTGATGGTTAAATATATAGTTTACTTTGTGACAATTAACAATATGCAACGAAGAATACAAACTTAATTCGAATTTGTGTTTCTTTGATTTGAAGAAATGTTCCGTTTGTTTTGAAAAGTAACTAGGGCAATTTGAAAATGTATTAGATCAAACTTCTACCTACTGTATTTGTCTTTGAAAATAAATTTATTACTAACGATTGTTTCTATTTGTTGAACAAAATATAGAATGTATTATGGGTGAATAACTATACTACTACACAGTGCGGACAAAAAGTCAGTTAACACGCCATTATTTGCTAACGCTTTAAATACATAACTAAACATATAGAAAACTTGTGGGGCAACCACCATTAGCTATCTTTGAAAATAGTAATTGCCAACTTTAAAAAAATTGAGGGACGGCAAAAAGTTATCAATATTTTATAATTTAAAGGTATGTCATCTGAATACGTATTAAAGCATATTAAAAGACAGATTTATTCGAGCAAGTTAACAAAATTTAGTGGCCTCTCAAAGTTTTAAGAAAATAACCTACGAGTAAATTTAGAGTGATCACAACTCAACAAATAAATCAAATCAGAGTAATGCTAATAGAATACCATTTGCGATGATTTGTTAAAAACAAAGCATGCAAGTAGGCTATAAAAGAACTTGGAGACATAAATACAGTAACTTACTGTTCAATAAATTCATATTCTAAAAGTGTTGAACGACTTTATTATTGCACAAAAAAACAGATAGCAAATTCAACAATAATACTTTCTTAATATGCATTACTGTTCGAATTACCAAAACAAAACTTGTTCTTGTTTTAAATAAATTAATGATTGTTTTTTTGCCTTAGTGGACTGGTTATCAACTCCTATAAAAGCGAGAGTACGTACGAGCGTACTTACTTGGAGTAACATTTAATATATCAGCTGATTTCACCCATCATCTGTAAATCCAGTGAGGTTTAAGTTTACAACTTCAATCGTTATAATTTCTTGTGAAGTTGATTTTATTAAGTACCGGTATGAGTTACAGAACTAATGTATGTTATAATTATACGTTATAATATTTGCTTTGAGGTTATAAACTGTATATAAATATAAGCTTTTATCGTCAAAATATTCGTTTATACAAATTTAAAGAAGAAATACCTATTTGTTTAACTTAATAATATAACAGCTGATTTCATCCAACATCTGTAATACGCAAACAAAACCTAACGTAGATTATACTTTGGGGTTATGTTTACAACTTCAATGAATAGCCTAATATATAGCCTATAATATTAATAACTTCTAAATCATTTGATCTATCAATATGAAATAAAAGGCAATTAAAAGATAATATTTGTATCTTTCTTTAAATATATATAGCCTAATAATATATATAAACACAAAATCTTAACAAATATTCCTACAGTTTTACAGTATTTATAATTGTACACATTTACCGAGTTAAAAATCCCCGTCTGCATAGTTAGGTAGGCCTATATAAAGTGTGTTGTTTATATAGTACTAGGAGCTCTGCCCCTGGACGCTTCGCTCGCAGTTGGAAAATTCAATAAAGAATCTCGTAAATCTTTGGCTCGTTTGTACATAGGTTTGTAAAATTATGAAACCAGGCTTAAATATATTAACAGTAATTACAAGATTAATTATAACCTCAAATACATGCTTTAGAAATGTGAGAGGCTTTCATTACGATTTTAGTCCTAGTTCTACTATCTTCTGTCAACTAATGTTTTGAAACCAGACCTAAATATAGTAAAAATTATTGCAGGATTAACATAACCTCAATACTATGTTTCAGAAATGAGCCAGGCCTATATTACAAAATTGACTATTCGAATTTATCCATCTTTGCCAATTTTACCTTTTTTTACAAAATAAATTGTTAAATCAGGCCCAATTTATTCTAATTCCAACGTGCTAAAACAGTATAAATATGCTTGTTTTTTTAACAGTAATTAAAAACTATTCAATGAACAGCTGATAAAACAGTATAAATTGGCTTGTTTATAAACAGCTGTTTTGATCGCTTTATTTACTATTTCCTTGTTATTTTGTAACCAACATGGCAACCCATAAGACCCTATGTTAAAATTTTTCAACTTTTAAATTACATTTTCTCAAAAAATTGCGATTTTACACGAAATACAACTATATGGGTGTACTTAAAAAACAAAACTACACCTAAATACAAAATTTCTTTGAATTCGTTAGAGCCGTTTTCGACATCCGCGACAGATACAAAGATAGATACAAACATAGGTACAAAGATAGATACAAGAATTAATTGCTCATTTAAAGTAATAGGATTTTGTATAAATGATGTATTTCTGATGTGTATATAATTAATCCGCATGTGATTTTTCACGGGGATTTACTAGTATTTCATAAACACCTGTATTATTATCTTCTCAGGTGGTGACGAACGTTTCACCTATTTATGTAATGCGCACGAAGAAACTGCAAACACTGCAAATTAACACATTACACACATACACTCAAAATATGCACACAACACACGAGGCATGTATACTCCGATATCGTTTATTAAATTCAATGCTAGGTGTGCCGCACACGCGCACTCTGGTCCGTCCGTGACTACTGTATAGGCTATAGATAATAAATACAGATGTTGTATATTTACTGATAAATAAAACTTCATGACATCTGTTTCATCTTGTCGATTTCTAGAAAATCTGGCATCAGCGTGTTGCTCTGTTGTGGAGAAAGTAATGCCACAAAATTGTTCTATTTGCAGAGACACTTCCATTATTGCAGGCATAGACGAAATCCACTTCATGAGAACACTATCTGTCATGCCTCTTCCACTACTCAACCCACTTTGACTTTTGATAGATCGCATTAAAGTTTGCTCAATGGTCATGTCTGACCATATACCAGACCACGATTTTTCAGATCTTCGTACTGTAAAAAAAGCCTTTGACCACAAAACTATTATAGTCCTCAGTAGTAAATTTGGATTTAAGGTCAGCCATGTCCTGCAAATACAGTTGGCACGATTTAGCATACAGAAAATGTCCTCTAGCATGGAAGAATGGCAACATCACGTATTTCAACGTTCATTCACTGATTCAAGTTCCCTACTATTTAATCTGACTAAAAATCAAATTCAAATTCTGATTCAAATTCAAATCAAATTCAAAGTCTGATTCAAATTCAAAGTCATATTCGAAATTTTAAGTCAAACTCGACTTTATTTTTTTGTTACAGAGGAACACATTACAGAAAAAGAATTAGAGGTTGGCAGTGAGTATACCTCAGAAGAACCAATGCCTGATGAATCTGTTTATGGGCCTTCTACTTCTAAATGCCAAAAACTGTATTAATATCTTTATTTTTTACTTAATTGTAAATTTTATAATATAATTCTTATTAGTTTTAGCAAATACAGTGGATTATGTCTATACATAACAAAAAGTGCCCAAAAATCTAAAATATTTAACATTCTTGTTTTGATATTTCATTCACAATAATTTAAATGTATCATTAATTTAAAAAAGTTTTTTCTTAAATTTCATTAAAAGTTATTATTATAAATGTTACTGATGAGTTTTTAATTAAGAATGCCAATTTCTAAACTTAATTAGTGTGGAGTAGATTTGTGACTGGAAGGTACCTTTTTGCTGACTGCTACGCGTATAACTGCAGATCGAAAAATTTAATTTTCTATTTGTAGACTTGATCGAATTTGAAATGTTAGGTACTTGCTGAACGCAGAATTAAATGTCCTACAACTTTCATTCAGTATGTCTTTTCATTTAGAAAAGCCGATTCCACGTTACGGACGTTTAAAAGTCTTAGTAGTAACTTTTTAAGCAAAGTTAGTAAAAATCATAATTTTGATTTTGACAATATTTCTTGGTCAAATTAAACTTTGTGGGTAACCAATCAACGCTTAATTTAGTGCTCTTTAATTTATAAAAGAGTAAAATTTTCTGTAAGATGCTTACTTTAGGAGTTAAAAGCAAAAACCTGAAAAAAGGCCGAAAATGTTGGGGTTTTTTGGACCCCTTCTTTGAAGCTCGATACATAGGATACTTCAATTTGATGTCAAATAAAGCGATCTAAATGATTTCCAGCTTTCCAACATTTATTTCCACCTCCAGGTCTTATATAACTGGGCTAAGGTAACTCTTTATTCTTTTAAAATTGTAGAACAATGGTTCAGCGGAAGCTGACATTACTGGAAAGGTTGCGGTATCGGACACTACTGAAACTGTCAATTTTTCTACTATGGAATCCCATTTCGAAAGATAGGTTTAAACTGTGTAATTCTTATGAGAATGTCCCCTTGTGTGTGTCCCACACATTACGGGGATTAACGGATTATAAATCCGGAATTAAATTTGCTTTAAGGATTTCGTAGATTATAAATTAGTAGTGGTTTTTCAGTAAAATCGTTCCATGCAAACAAACAAGCCTACAAACATTTTACTCTTTGCATATTATTGACTATTTATAAGAACTTTAATAAATCACTACACAATATTT
>JAGFPH010007093.1:24572-40888 GCA_018207615.1 Philaenus spumarius | reverse complement strand
ATAAACAATTTGCAAAGTTTCAATTGTGTAAGTGGAACCTGGAAAAATATATTGGGTTGTTCCGGGACTTTTTGCCACCCCTGTATATGTGTAAATAAAAGAAATGAATTTGGAAAGGTAACCCCTTGAGGGCTGTAAAAACCGATAAATGCATGCGATGCCACCCAAATTTAAATATATCTTAACCAAAACAAAATATAGTAGCTAAAACATAATCAGTCTATACATTGATAGGATGTTAAAATCGTAGTAGCCTATAAAGTAACAGTTAAGTTCTTTTCACAACATTGTTTCTATTATTTGAGCCTGAAGGTAATTATACTTTTGTTAATTTGTTTCAAAGAAAAAGATCCAGTTCAACAGATGTTTAAACATCCATCTGTTTAAACAGATGAAGGTTAATTGCAGAATACTAGGTGATACTAGGAGATTTGGTATCAGATACTTGAACCAGTGTAGTAACTCCATGAAAGAAAAAATATACTTGTATTAGAACAGCTGTAATGCAAGACATGTGCTCTAAGATAAGCATTTTATAATGCCTTTTTTTATGTACCTGGTTAACTTTGGTGATTTATTTTGAAGAGAAGAAGGCTTACGTAACACTGAATCATGATTTACAATATTTGAGTATAGACCGAAAGTTGCAGACTTATTACGAACACTACTTTACTAAACGTGACTATTTTAGAGTCTGACAACATATTTAAGTTTAGATATTTGACATTTAACACTCTATTATTTAACACACTTGTGTTAAATAATAGAGTGTTAATAATAGAGTGTCCACTTTGCGAGACATCTCGAGTTGTAGACAGCGTTCCTGGTCTCAGTGTAAAAATGGCCGGACAGGTGAACTCGTATTGGAAATGTAAGGAAGAAATGGAAAAAGGCCTGTATGCTATCTAGTGGTTGGAAAAGGAATCTTATCTATTGCGGTTGGACAGAGAAAGGATGTTTGCATATTGCGATGTGACTTGCAATGTCACAACTTTCTTGAGGGGAGTTGGCCATGGAAAATAATGTTATCGATTTTAGTAGATTATTTTTCTCATCAATTTCTTCTATGCAGTCATGCATACCCATATAAGGTTCTCTAGCCTTTATAACTCTAAGGACTGCAACTCGTTTATAACACTTGTCTCGTTTTCTGCAATATAAAATGTGTATTTCTTACATAATATAGTAGGATAAATTTTAAAACATTCCAAGCTGAAGACCAGGTAACTAGTCATACCCCGTGAGCTTGGAAGTGAGCCACCTACTGTATGAATTTAAAAATTCATTAAAATGTTCTCAAGTGAACAGTAGCTTAAATCCCCCATACACTTACGAGTCCCCCTCGCGAACCTGGCTGGGCTCGCGTTTAAAAGGGCCAAACTAAAAAATGTAAAAAAAGTGTATGAGTCATGACGAGCCGGACTTGACCGAACTCGGCTCGGCTGTGGGCTCGCAAATGTATGGTGCCTCCAAGCCGGACTCGCTATCTACAGTATCGCGACAGCAGTAGAGTTGGCCTGTGTTAGGACACAGAACGAACAATGTCGGAGTCGAGAACATTTATGAGCCCGACTTTTTGACCAGGTTTACAGAAGAGTATCGTGGAGTTGCCGTGTCTGTGGCAGGTTTGCAATACTTACTACTCAAATAGGGGAAAGCGTTCTCAAATAGGTCTATCAGTTCTTATAAAATTCAATAAATTCATACGGGTGAATGTATCTCTATTCAACAGCCAATTCTTTGCCCACAACGGCCTATCTTTCTGTTTCTTCTTCACAAACACACCGAACACATCCAATACTACAACAGCTGCAGCAACCTGCTTCGACAGACTCATTTTCGCTACTGAAGTACGAGCTAGGCCCGGAGGCAGTTAAACACGTGCGTTGTGATTCTGGTCAAGTTCGGGGAGCCAGTCCCGCGAGTGGGACTCGTACGTGTATGAGGGGCTTAAGTAAGCAATTGTTTGTCAAGGAATTAAATAGTTCATGTTAGGGTTGATTTTTAACAATTACATGTTTTATAAAATCTTCTATCTATAAAGTATACAAGTCTGAGAGTATGTGCGTCCCAATTTGTATGTTTGTTAGCTATTCACGCACAGACAGTTTGACGGATCAGAACCAAATTTAGGATAGTAGTTAGTTAGAAAAAAAGGGAGCTAACGTTATACAAAATATTTCGATTATATACATTTGAGGGGTTTAAATGGGGAGACTATCCTTAAGGGGCTCCGGAGCACCCTATCTCGGCAATGTTAAAAATAGAATATTTAAGGAACATTTTCTCAGAAAGTACTGGATCAAAACTAGTAAAATTTTATCAGTGTGTCAGTACTACTAAAATACAAAATTTGACATGAGGGTTTTGCAATACAAGGATTTGAATACATTTTGTCATTATTTTTATAAAATAATATAATTTTGACCAGTTTTTGCCGTATTTCTCAGTCATAACTTAGAAATAATCACTTATGATCAAAATGCTCTCGTTACAACCTGTAGTATACTCCATTAAACAACCCCTGAAAATTTCAGATCCAATATGTTAGATAGATTTTTATGAAATATTCCTTTTGTGAATAAACTATATGATTTCCGGAAAACATGTTTAAAGTTTTACTTACATATTTAATACATACCAGCCCCATATGCAGGGTTGCCATCATCTGAACATCTGCAAAGACTGTATAATCAGGTTTGGTACTACAGAAAAAGCTAAATATCCCTTCCAAAATGAAAATTCCCACCATAGGCGGCAATTTTAATTATTTTCAAATTGGATAAATCATATCAAATTATTAAGAATATGATACAAAATTTGTCTTATTCTCATGTGACATACGAACCAAAAAACGTATTTTTACCCACTTAGTGTTGAGATATAATAATAAATTTAGGCTTGTTTTAAAGCTAAATAGAAGAGCAATAATAAGCAATAAAAAACAAAAAAAAAATAAAAAAAATAAAATTTTATGTGCTTTGGAGCCTCTTAAGAAATACACATTAATTCTCATATGAATAGAGAGCTGAAGTTTTGCACAATTGTTTCTTGTGAGATACATAAATAAATTAGAACCCTTGAATTACGGTCACTACCGCGTTTAAAGTATAAAGGGATAAAACGAAGTGACTCAACTAAAAAATAAATAGTACACTTTTCGAAATGTCCTCCTGAACAATGATTGACAATGTGCAAGTTTTCATTACCAACTACAGCGCCATTTGAGTGCCTTTTACGACTTACGCTGGCTGAATTGTTAAAGGAAATCAAAAACTAAAACAAAAAAATAAAAACTCACCTCAGCGTAAGCATATTTAGTACAAAAAACTTCAACAGAAAAGAAAGTAATTAGAGAAAAATTATTTGGCTAACTATTATTGCGTAAACCGTTTGGAGTTGCTTGATACATCATTAGAAGTAGGTGAAAACTTAATGAAATTTTAATGAATTTTAATTTTAACTTAATGAAACTGAAAAAATTGTGTACAAAATATTGAGCTTGACTTAATGAAATAAAACTTGTACACAGAATCTCACAGCTAATACGTTTATTACGAAATCACGTTTGAACAACTACAATAACCAAACTATATAGTTACAGCATTGATAGTTTGACTATTTATAGGTCGTTCATCACTGAAAATGAGGACATTGTCGTTTGAGTAGGCCTAAATATAAATATCAGTTGTGATATTCTGTGTTCAAACTTTATTCTATCGAACGAAAAAATGTCAGGAAAATATTTTTTTAAAGTCGGGACAGCATTTTCTTCAACTTATTATGGGGTTCTTGACCAAATTATAGTATATTATGTCCTTTGCAATATACATATAGCCAACCTAAAAATAAACATAATCTGAACCTAAACTAATTTACAGTTGCCGGACCCATTATGTTTGCAATTTATAAACATATTTAAATTCGTACCACTACCACTACGAACATTTCTAAAAAAACAATCCCAAATGTTCTCGTTGCAAGATACAGGGCGTGTGCCATAATTTTATATATATCTTTCACTTTATCTCGGAAACATCAGTACAGTGCAGACCAGGGGTGGTGCGCCATTAAGTTATAGTCTTTGAGATTGTCTCTGTGATTTATTAATTTAGTAGTCCGAAATTAAGTTTATTTCTAGTATTCGTCATTATATTAGGTAAGGTCATTGCAATTATTTGTTTCGAAGTATGGATTATACTTTCATAATATTGTGCTTTGTTCTGTTACTAATTTATCAACTTATCTTATTCAAATAAAACTTTTAATGATCTGTTTTGTTTTCTGACTTGTTTTCCAAGTTCTGATTTTACTTGGGTTGGGGGGAATCTGAATTCGGAATCGAGAAATATAAAAAATATTAAAAAATGGATAAATTATAAAACATTTACAAGTTTAACCTATAAATAAAAAGGGTAACTTTGGCTCAATGTATTTATTTTTCAGGCATATTCGTTGCTGCGTAGACCTACGTTTATGGTTGTTACCAAAAATGTAATGGATTTAATTTATATGATAATACTGCACAGAGAGTTATCATTATTAATTTTCTTTTCGAGTTTCTACATTTACATTTATTGTACACAACTTGGCTATGTGTCTCTATTACATATTTAGTCACACAGATTGTTAGTTTTCCATAATTGATAATTTTGACTAATAAATATGTGATTATTTTTCAATTGTAATAATTGTCCGCTACACACTTCTACAGCAAATAATTTGGATTAATTTAAATAAATTACAAGTGAACAACATGAACCAAAACCTTTAGCATTAAATGCTAATATTCTTCCAACTGAGCCTGAGCACACGAGATATTGATCGATGTTATCACTTGCACAGTTTACTGCATTTTTCTAAACTAACAAAACCAGATCACACCAAATTAAAATAAAGTTTTTAAAATAGAAATAAATAAGAAAACCGTTGTTTGCAAATATAACTAAGATTGGTTTCACTGTTGTTTGAAACGGATTAGTTAGTCTCTTAGTTTACAAAATGCAGAAACAGTAGGCCTACAAGAGAGATAATATCAACTGTTGTGCCTTCATCGTAGCTCAGGGATCCCTCTGCCAGTGATGTTTAAGTACGGGTCAAGCTGTTCTGCTGCCGGCCCGGTCTCGGGGAATGATTTTCTCACGTTTCTTCTTCTGTTCCAGCCCGACTTCTTCACTCGTTCTCGGGATTGTGCCTTCATCGGAGCTCCGGGACCCCCAGTATGATAGTGATGTTTTAGGCATGGATCTTGGATTCCGTTGATGGCTGGTCTCGAGTAGAGACATCTTCAAGCCGCCACCGCCATACCATAAATTAATGATGATTTTGTTATGTTTCAGATTGACTCTTACAGTCATTAGGGATATTCCCTAGACGCTGTTACTCCTCCCCTGTGAGCAGTTTGGGGAGAGGGGGATGGTTTAGTGGGTAGTGGGTCCGCGCGGCAGCGGATCGAGTCCCTCAGTACCTCTCAGGCTGGCTGAGAGGTCTGCGTAAGAGCATTCCTCCATTTCAAAAAAAAAAAAAAAAAACTTCTGTCTGGTTTGGCATGCATTAGTACGGAACAATAAATATCCTGGTTTCAACCCAGGTCATGGTATTACTTGTAATTTATTTTTTGTAATAAATGTTAAAAACGATAAATAAAATGTTCACTTAAATTACTTTTATTTAGTTAATAACTTATTATTAGTTTGGAAGTTAAAATACAATAGACCAAGTAAGTTTTGTTATTTACGCAGTGGGTATTTCACGCAGATCACGCAGTAATTGTGAAAATTGATTTATTGTACAGTATTATTAATGTAAGCTCATTTTATAAATATATACTGCTTATATAGATAATGTAGTATTTATTTTATTTTAAAATGTGACATAGTCAATTTCTGGTATTTTAATTCAGTCAGACTTTCATTTAATAACATTGATTAAAAATATGGCTCCAATATGAAAACAGTCAATAAAAAATTACAGTTTTTTTTCAAAATCAGATGGTTTAATATCTTTGTCTAAAAATAATCACAACATTCGATTTTTAGTTTCTTGGGAATTTTATCTATTGAAAAGGAATTTTTGAACAATACAAAAATTTTTGAAATTGGTTTGTTAGTATTCCAGAAATAAACATCTTTAGAACAAACATTATTTACATATTACACTATTGCTTGAAAATATGAAATTGTTTCAATTTTTATTTATTTTATTATTAAAATTGCATACCAAAATTACTCGATAAAGAAATTCGTCATATACCAAAATCGAAACTATAAAATAATGAGAATTTACAGTTAGCCTAATACACGGCACTGCTGTGGCAGGCTATCTTATTTTTAAAGTTTCCCCGGTTATCAGCACCCCGGGGAAATCTTGACTGTTTCTGTTCACTAGGCTGGAATTACAAGCAACAGGTAGAACAAATTGTATTAGACCTTAGTTATTTTTTTGAAAGATATATTAAAACATTTTCTGACGGAAGCAGAAAGCTTTATTTTGCTTAAATGCGTAAAATCTTACAGCTTTTTAACGTCTAAGCAACTGTGAGAATATAGTGTTCTTAGAATTTAAAAATAGTATATCAACAAATAAATAACAGATACCGGTACGACTAAAAAGAAACTATTTCTTATCTTAAAATTAGTTGTCAAGGAAAATATGGTTGTGGTTGTAACAGAAAGCACCATAAACCTAAAATTAATGAATAACTATAACCTTATGAGATAAAATGAAACACAGAAAGAAAACTAAAAAACATAGCTACAAAAACTCAAAACAAAATAAAATTATGTATTTCTCTATCAGGTTTTTTAGTGGGATTTCCCTATTTTATTGCACTGTCCCTGATAAGTGAAGGTATTGTAAGCAATGTACTTAACGCGTGTGAGAGTGCATATATATTTACAGTAAGTGACTCGCTGTAATGCGCAGAAGCAGGGACTGCCGATGCGCATGTTATGTTGGCATGCCCGTAGCCGGCACGGCAGCTACGCTTCGGCAAGTAATCAGTGCAAACATCGCCCAACCCTGTGACGTAGGCTAGCAAGCAGCAATGCATGGAGTATTATACGTGTTAGCCTTGCCTAGTGTCGATTAAATAGACCAGGGAAATTAGACAACAAATCCTAAATATTTGTCTACAGCACCGATCAAGATGAGGTTTTCGGCATTGTATTCGGAGAAGTCTCAGGAAAAAAGTCTACATGTAATACCTTGTCGGCAGACAAAAAGTGAATTTTGGGCGTGCATGAAGTGCATCATTTCTCATAAAATTTATAAAAATTGTTTGAATTCATGAAAACTTATCAAAATTTGTATACAGGGGTTTTGGGGGCCGCAGATTCCGAATCTGCCCTTGAAAAATATGTCTGACCACCCTGGGACCTACTATGGGGAAGAGGGGGAACTTTGGCCAAAAATCAAAGGGCTCAGTAAATTACTCAAAAATGTACACTCGTGGGTTATGGGGGTCGCTAATTCCGAATCTGTCCTTGAAAAAGATGTCTGATCACCCTGGGATTCCCCATGGGCGTAGGGTTATGGCACTTCGGTAAAACATGTGAAGGCCCACTGATTGATTCTACTGCAATGAAAATGCTTCACTTTGTTATTTTTTACCGAAGTGCCCCTCCTGCCCCCATGGGGGTCCCAGGGTGATCAGACATATTTTTGAAAGGCAAATTCGGAATTAGCGACCCCAATAACCAATACATTTTCGAGTGATTTGCTGAGCCCTTTTAATTTTGCCGAAGTGTCCCCCCCCCCTACCTCATGTGGGGTCCCAGGGTGGTCGGACATATTTTTCAAGGGCAGATTCGGAATCTGCGACCCAAAAAACCTCTGTATACAAATTTTGATAAGTTTTCATGGATTTAAACAATGTTTATAAACTATGGGAAATGATGTACTTCCCAAAATGCACTTTTTGTCTGCCGACAAGGTATTATATGTAGACTTTTTTCCTGAGACTTCTCCGAACACAATGCTGAAAACCGCATTTCGATCGGGGCTGTAGAAAAATATTTAGGATTTATTGTCTAATTTCCCTGGTCTATTAGTTGCGTTATCTATTGCGCTTTTACAGTTTAGTTGATAGCATGGCCTTATGGAGGCTTGCCGCGCTACTACCCGACCTACCTACATCGGCTCCTATTCACTACCACATTGAATTATGTATATCCTCATCTCAGTGTTTAATTCAAGATCCAAATTTCTTCATTTCAGTAACGTATCTCATGTTTAAGTAAACCCCATTACATATTCCTAATAACTAGTTTAAATGAGTTTTATGAGGTTGTGATGTTTTTATGCTGGCTACTAGCGTAAGATCTCCGTTTGAATAGCATGGGCAATTGCCTTTCCTAAAAACATTGTTTTAATTTGGATTCAAATAACAGGGTCATAATATTTTTTAATTATAATAAAAATAGTACCACTCAAAAGAGCACAAACTGAATAAATTTTACTCATTTTAAAAGGTTTTGTTATTAGTAATTAAAGAAAAAAAAAATTTAATAATGTGCGCTATGAAAAATCTGGAAATGTAAGAGCTGAAAACATGCAACTTAGTACACGAGGTATAGTCGACAATATTTTTATAGCTTGCTATTTCTTGAAAAATAATATAGCTAATACCATTCAGCTAATACGTATTCTAACGTTAGCTTACTTAATCTATTCTAACGTATATCAGTTATCATGTCACGATTGTCCAAAAATATATATAGGGCAAAGAGGAAGATCTTTTAAGAAAATATTTAAAGAACACCTTCCATCGGCCAAACAAAGTGCGAACCTCACAAAAACCGAGTCGAAATTTGACGAACGTATCATCCACAATGACCATGGTTACTCCCAAGATGTATGGTATTCTCATCGACCACATAAGACCAATAGATGGAGCATAGCTAGTCGGCCGGTGAAGCCGAGCTGTCCGCCTGACCCAGACAAGATGGTGGCGGATAGGCATGACTCATCCTAGACGCGAGCGTCAACGCCAGTAGCTCTAGCCTTTGCTATTGTCATTCGCACAGGGAACCTGCCGAGATCGCTAACATAACCTCACTTTACGTAGTTTCGAATGCATTTTGTATCACACTTGAATCATATTATTATGTGTATACTCCCGTGGCTGTTTCTGGACCTGCTATCGGGAGTCGCCCCTGGCGATGGGGACGCTCGCCAACCTCGGTTGGAGGGTGCTGGGGAAATAAAATACCCAGGGTGGACAAAAACCAGATAGGGGAAGGTACCCCGAAAACAAACCAAATATGGAAGGTTTGGAAGAGAAGGAAATTACGGTGCAGGGAGTCGGATCCCCAGTACCGGCGTCTGACAGGAGTGGGAAAGCGGGCTCCGGGACGTCGTCAGCCAGCAACCGCAATACCAAAAATACCAAAAATGAAGAAAATCCATTTCAGAGAAGTAGCGTTACTCAAAGATCTCCAAAGGATATGGTCAAGTTGGGGTCAGGCCTTCCTGTCATGGACATCGAGGAGAATGGATCCTCGTCTCCTTCTGAAAGCAGTGACTTATCCACTCTGGTTAAGGAAAATAGAGAACTTCGTAAGAAGCTGAATGAAATTGAGTTGCTGTGTAGTGCACTAAGAAGTGAAATCACTGAACTTAAATCAAGTGCAGTTATACAAAAACCAACGACTAGTCAAGACAATGAACAGGCAGAATACTTCACTGATGAAGAAGAACTGACACGGGAAACCGATTGGGTGCTCAAGAAGTATAAACGATCTGCAAAGAAACGGAAGGCAGAGTATTCACCTGAATTTGGACAAACAAAATCTAAGAATACAACAATTAACCAATGTAGAACTAAAGAAAAGGAACACCAATCGCTGCCAATAAGTGACAGCAACAGAGAAAAGGTAAATGAAAAACCATCTAAAAAGTGTCATACACCTCCACCTATAATTGCTTCTAGAATAGAAACCTTTAGCACTTTGAAGGATCTTATCAATAAAGTAACAAATAATGAATGCAAATACGTCTCTTATAATAATAATGTCTGGAAAATAAATGTTCCAGACAGTGACACATATAGATCAGTTACTGCAGAACTAACAAATCAAAAGATACAGTGGCATTCATATGAGGATAAAACCGTGAGACCTATAAAGGTAATGGCTAGAGGACTTCACCCATCGTGTGAGGAAAATGACATTATTCAGGATCTATCCGGTAAGGGCTTTAAGATATTGGAAGCTAAGAATATCATCAAAAAAGAAACAATAGAAGATAGAAATGGTGAATACATTGCACATAGAAGAGGTTTGCAATTGTTCATGCTTACATTTCATAACGGGGAAGATATTAACCAAGTTTATGCTATTAAATCAATATTGGGAATAGGGGTAAAAATAGAGGCACTGAGGAGAAACGTAAATCTTATTCCACAGTGCAAGCGATGTCAAGCATTTGGGCATACACAACGTTATTGCCAAAGAGATTATGCCTGTGTGAAGTGTGCTGGTAAGCATCCTACAAAGGTATGTACCTTGAAGATAGATCAAAAGCCTAAATGTATTAACTGTAAAGGTGAGCACCCTGCAAGCTACAGGGGTTGTCTGATAGCGAAGGAAAATCAGGAAAGACGAAATAGACAGATTGGTCATCGACAAAAAGATTATGCTAGAGCTATTTCTGATAAAAAACACAGTGGTGTCTCGGGTAGCGAACAAGCGAAAGTAGATGAAAACAACAAAGAGCAAAATACAAAAACATATTCCGAAATTATTAAAAATAGAAGAAAAGATGAAGAGAATTCAATGAAAGACATGTGGACATCTATTATACAACGGTTAGACAGTCAAGATAAATCGATTAAATTTCTAACTGAAACAATAAGTATGCTAAACACAAATTCTAAAAAATCAACCGCTTCAAAGAAGAAATGAATTTTACTCTCCGTATTGGAAATTGGAATGCTAATGGTTTACTGAAACATTTATCTGAACTGGAATTGTTCTTGAAACACCAGAAAATAGACGTCTGCCTTATCTCTGAAACTCATTTTACAAAGCATTCATTTGTTAATATTCGTGGCTTTGTTTGCTATCACAGTCCACACCCAGCCAACAAAGCTAGAGGAGGATCAGCTGTACTGATAAAAGATAATATACTACATTGGGAGGAACCTGCAGTTGAAGAAGAAATGATGCAAGTAACAACAGTCAGCATACAGTCTAAGAAGAAATTGCTTAAAATTTCTGCAATTTACTGTCCGCCAAGACACTCGCCCTCCAAAGATGACTTCAAAAGTCTCTTTAAAACCTTGGGTTCATGTTTTGTTATTGGAGGAGATTATAATGCAAAACATACACACTGGGGCTCTAGACTGATCACTACAAAAGGTAAAGAGCTATATCATGCAGGACTAGAATATAAATGCACATTTCTTTCCTCTGGATCACCAACTTACTGGCCCACCGATCCCCAAAAATTGCCTGATTTGATTGATTTCTTTGTCGCCAAGGGCATAAACTGTAATTATATTTCTGTTGAAAGTAACCACGATTTGTCATCTGACCACACGCCAGTGATTTTAACAGTCAGTGAATCAATAATACAGAAACCAAATCTCCCAAGACTATGTACAAAGAAAACAAACTGGGACAAGTTTAGAGCAAAGTTGCAGATGTACTTGGACCCTGAAGTTCCACTTGAAACCAAGGAAGAGATTGATAGAGGGGTCGAACAATTCATTGCTGACATACAGCAGGCAGCAGAAGAAAGTACACCACCTCAAAGTCGAAACATTGGATTGGATACGAGTTACCCAATGGAGATCAGAGAGCTGGTTCTAGAAAAAAGACGCGCTCGAAGAAAGTGGCAGCAATCCAGATATCCAGACGATAAAGTTAGATTTAATCGACTCAGTAACCAACTGAAAAAACGTATCAAGGAAATTAAAAATGAAGCGTTGTGTAAATTTCTCAGCAATTTAACTGCTGATGAAAATACAGAATATTCACTTTGGAAGGCTGCTAAAAAAATAAAGAGGCCTAAAATTCAAAATCCACCATTAAAGATGGAGAATGGTTTGTGGGCCACAAACTCTATGCAGAAAGCGAATCTGTTTGCTAAATATCTAGCCGGTGTTTTTAGTCCCTTTCCAAAAAGTACAGATCAGGAAAATATCAGTTCTTTAGATAGAAATGACAAAAAAGACATCCAATTCGTGACCCTAAAAGAGCTTAAAAATATGATAAGGTGCAACATATCAGCAAAGAAATCACCAGGATATGATCTTATAACTGGTCAGATAATGAAAGAGCTCCCAGACATGGCTATCATAAGGCTTCAACATATGATAAATGCCTGCTTTAAGGTGAAATATGTACCTCGCCATTGGAAAATTGCGGAGGTAATACTAATATTAAAACCAGGAAAACCCTCTTCCGCTGTAACATCATACCGTCCGATATCATTACTACCAGTCATGTCTAAGATCTTCGAAAAGCTGCTTCTAAGAAGGCTTGAGCCGATCATTCGAGACAGACAGCTGATTCCTACACATCAGTTTGGGTTTAGACGTAGGCATTCTACTATAGATCAGATTCACCGTATTATCAACATAATCGAAAAAGCTCTTGAAGAGAAAAAAATATGTTCAGCTGTTTTTCTTGATGTTGCCCAGGCCTTTGATAAGGTTTGGCACGAGGGCCTTGAATATAAACTACACAGGGACCTACCAACTCAGTACTTTGAGTTATTACAATCGTATATTAAAGGAAGGTACTTTCGAGTTCGTCATGGCTGTGACTACTCAGAATTAAAGAGGATAACAGCAGGTGTACCGCAGGGTAGTGTCCTTGGACCTGTGCTCTATTTGTTGTATACGCGTGATATTCCAGATGTTGTTGATTCAATTGTTGCCACATTTGCTGATGACACTGCTATCCTTGCGGTTGATGCTTGTATTGAGAAGGCCACGAGTAGACTGCAGGGTGCAATGGATAAGATAAGTACCTGGACAAAGTGCTGGCGAATTAAACTAAATGAGGCAAAATCAACGCACATAAACTTTACGAATAGGAAGATTACCACCCATCCATTGTTTATCAATGCTCAAGCTGTTCCTTACTCCAACAATGCCAAATACTTGGGGATGACCTTAGATACTAAGCTCAAATGGAAAGTCCATGTAAAGAAAAAAGTTGAAGAGCTTAGAATAAAATATAGAAAACTTTACTGGCTGCTTGGACGTAACTCTGGGCTTACAGTGCAGAATAAAATCTTAATATACAATCAAATATTGAAACCAGTATGGACATATGGCATACAACTATGGGGCTGCACAAAGCAGTCTAATATCAAAATAATTCAAAAATTCCAGAACAAGGTATTACGGGGAATAGTCAATGCCCCATGGTATATTAGAAATGGTGATTTACATCGCGACTTGAACATCAGACTTGTTGAGGAGGAAATCAAGAAATGTGCAATAAGTCACAATTTGCGCCTTCTCACTCATGAGAATTTAGAAATGAGAGCAGTGCTTGAAGTGGCCGATAATGTTCGCCGCCTCAAGAGGATTAAGCCTCACGAACTGCTTCAGTAATAATAAGGAAGTTATTATTGTAATGATTATCCTCTAATGTGATTTAGTATTTAAGAATGAATCATTGGTCGATTTTGTTTATAAATTGGTTATGAATAAATAAATTAAAAAAAAAAAAAAAAAAAAAAAAAAAAAAGACTGAGTAAACTGTTCATTGTTATTAATAGTGATGCCTAATAATGATGCAGCCTAAATTAGGCTGCATCATTACTCCAAAACAATAACCGAAACCATGCACAAAACAAAGTTAAGGAATCACCTTTCAAAAGCAATTACATTTATGGGCCAGTGAACATGTTTGTGAAATAGAATTGTACAAATTATTTAATGTTTGTAATCCATATTCAACAATCAAACTGGTTTGTATTCACTAATAATAGTAGCACTTCTGTAAGATTATCATTATATTTCGAACCTTAAAAATAGTATAAATATTTGTATATTAGTAGCCTATGTTTCACTTTCAAACTTCATTGTAATCACCAATAAAAAGAACTATATTATCAAATTTTGAACACAAAGAAAATTAAAATCTTTTCTTGTTATTAGGCTATATACAACTAAGTGATTTGATTCTATCCAATATTATATTCTTTGCTCGATTAGTGTTCACATACTATAGATTTTCAACTTTTACTACTTTACATTGTAAAAATAAACTTTTAAAACATATTTTTTCATTGTCTTTATGTCCTATAATTTTTCAATATAACATTTATATACGACAATTTCAGGTAATGTAAGAAAAGATTTTATTTTCAAAGTATTTTCGGATCTTTACCCACTTAATTTTAATATTATGTCAATAGATACTAAACAATTTGTATTAAATAATGCCAGGCTTAATTAATGCTTTTCAGTACAATCAATATTTCTAGTCCACTAATTAAAAATGTATGACAATATCTAAAATTTAAAAAATTAATTGAGACGCCATAAAATATTAAACGGTATTTCAGGAATGAAACCTTTCCCGTTAAAGTACCAGACATTAACAAAAACTAAACTTTGTTTATTGATATAGTATTAGTAATATACTAGTTATCACAAAAATGTCATTACAGTAGTTGTTAATACAAATATACATGCAGTACCTACAACGAATTTGCCATACCAACACTTGCAGGTCGATGGGCGGAACGCTCTTTCCGCCGCGGCAAAACTTTTTGAGTTATCTACGAAACTAAAGGAGCAAATTAAAAAAAATAGGATTAGTAAAATTCAGTTCTAAAGCTACAATTTCCACCGTTTTTTAACGTACCTGACCAAAAAATAAAAAGTAGTAGCAATCGAACTTTTTTATGTCATGATTAAAAATGTATATAAAAAGTTAAAGTTATTTTTGTGTTAAAAAGGCTAAAGTAGTGTTATTTGATTTTTAATTCCTTTCATTAGCACCCACAACTTGTCAACTTTACACTTGCGAAGTTTCAAAATTTTAACTTTACTCTAAGTATGTTAAATCACAGGTTGAGTGAAACGAGAGCATTGGCATAATTCAAAGTTGAGAGCGCCGTTTATGTCTTTCTGACCCAAGATGGCCGACCAGGCTTCACCCGCTATAGTGTTAGCTTTATAGGCATGCTCCATCTATTGGTCTTATGTGGTCGATGGGTATTCTACACATCTTGGGTTACTCCAGCATAGACGGTACCCTCGAAATGTTACACCATAAAAAGGGAAAGTTGATGAACAGTTCGAAATTTACAAGAACTATAAAATAGATAGTAGCAAACTATTAAATGAAAAACTAAATTTTGAAACTAACGCGTTATACGACTCCGTATTGACACATGTTGATAACACATCATCCCTTCCAGGCAATTAACTTGCATAACATCAGTGCGTAACGGGACAGCGTCGTATGTAGTCGCTCACCACGAGTTTAAGTGGCGTGTGAGTGTGTTTTATTTATTTATTACTAGCTGACCCGTACGGCGTTGCCCGTGGTGGTTCGTATTTTCAGTCTTTTTAACGTAATTGTATTCTTTTTAAGTGTTCAGTCAGTAAGTGGTATTTGGCTTTTATATATATATATCTTAAATAATAAAAGCACTATTGTCATAATAATAAAAGATCTGAAATTATGATTTTAGTAACTTTAATCCCCCCAAACCCCTCCTAAAATTTCGAAATTTTTCATACCCTTTCTTAGTGAGCACCTATGGCCCTAAAGGAAGCTACATACCAAATTTCATTCCAATCCGTTCGGTAATTTTGAAGAAATCGTGATTTAATAACTTTGATCCCCAAACCCCCCTAAAATTTCGAATTTTTTCAAACCCTTTCTTGGTGATCACCTATGGCCCTAGAGGAAGCTACATACCAAATTTCATTCCAATTCATTCGGTAGTTTTGAAGAAATCGTTATTTAACAACTTTGATCCCCCAAACTCCCCCTAAAATATCGAATTTTTTCAAACCCTTTCTTAGTGAGCACCTATGGCCCTAACGGAAGCTACATACCAAATTTCATTCCAATCCATTCGGTAGTTTTGAAGAAGTCATTTTTTAATAACTTTGATCCCTCCAAAACCCCCTAAAATTTCGATTTTTTTCAAACCCTTTCTTAGTGAACACCTATGGCCCTAGAGGAATCTACATACCAAATTTTATTCCAATCCGTTCGGTAGTTTTGAAGAAGTCATTTTTTAATAACTTTGAACCCCCCCAAACCTCCCTAAAATTTCGATTTTTTTTTTCAAACCCTTTCTTAGTGAGCACCTATGGCCCTAGAGGAAGCTAC
>JAGFPH010007093.1:8767-24562 GCA_018207615.1 Philaenus spumarius | reverse complement strand
TTTCTTAGTGAGCACCTATGGCCCTAGAGGAAGCTACATACCAAATTGCATTCCAATCCGTTCGGTAGTTTTTGAAAAATCGTGATGAGTGAGTCAGTGAGTCAGTGGGTTTTGGCTTTTATATATATAGATGTAATCGTTGTGTTATGTGTAAGTGACGAAGGGAAACCTGATAAACTTGAAAATGGCTGAATAGCCGAAACGGCTGTCGTTTAGCGACGAAAAGGAATATTGAAGACGGTAAGTCCTAAATATAATAATACCTCCTCCCTTCCACACTCACATCCCTACCTGCGCGAATATATTCCTACATACATTTCCTACTAACGCGCATGTTTGACTCGGGACAGTGAGAGACGTTAAACCACTTTATAAGTGCATCTATAGTCTGATTTAAATTAGAACAGTCCTAGGTGGCGAGCGTTGGACAGAGTGGAGGGGCCGCGCTGTTGCCAAATCTACGCATCGCTGTACTGCCAACGAACGGACTTCTCATAAATGTAAACGCTACTTTACAACGTTGCATATGGTTACTATGACAACCGCTGGGAAGGTAATAGCTGGTTGGCTCTTGGAGTAGGGGGCCCCTCTCGCTCACCCTCCCCTCCCGTGTCAGCCAAAACTGTTCTACTTTAAATCAAACTATAGTCTCCTACAAGCTGTATAAAAATCCATACAGTCCAGAACTGATTATACAAGTATACCAGATTCAGAATAAATACTTTTCCGATACATAATGTGTCTGTTGATTTTGTTAAATTTTGTTATACAATAAACACCTTAGCAACAATCAAACATTGTAAAAAACAACAGTTACTGGAAACAGTTAGCTGAATAAGATTAAAGTGTGTTGCGCCTCAATCAGCTGCTGATGTTTCAAGAAGACTGCACCACCACATTGTTTGCTAGGAATGTATAAATTAAACTTTCCAAAATCGATCGATTGGCCGCTTTAGGCCAAGGTAATTTAACAATGTTTACATTAGAATAGTACTAAGAATAAACACTCTAGGAAAACACATTTTACGTTTTTATTTAAATATATTTTTATTGTATTTCCCTTTTCATTCTTTTTAAAATAATCCTATCTAAATCTTAATTAGCTACGGCCGTTTCACCTACACAGAGACATCATCAGGCTTCGCGCTCGTCATGTATAGAAAACTTCACACATTAAAAACACAAACACATAAACACAATACACATTTAAAAAATATAAAAGTCACTGATTTCACTATATGAGTTATAATAAATATAAGTTTTGGATCCGTATGCATCCTACTACTTTGTCTTTATTCATTTGACTGAATTATTTATCTTGCTTAAGGAATTAAGTGAGTCATATATTGCGTTGGAGGCAAAGTTCAATTTGTCATTTAGTAGGTGCCAGGATCTTTCTTGTTGTGGTAATAAATTTGGAGCTCTTCTAGTAATTTTCCCTTTCTGCTCCTCATATGAAGAATTTTAAGGTTGGAATCGATATTACTGTAATCGTAGTTATTGTCTATGAGATGTTCTACATATTTAGACCTTTGGTTTAATGATGTTTTATAGCTCGGTATGTTTTCTTTGAATCTTTGTTTTAATTTTCTTCCTGTCTGACCTACATATAATTTATTACAATCATTACATGAGCTTTGGTATACTCCTCCTGCGTCAAAATCATCTGTAATGGTTCTGTATCTATTTCTATTTATTACGTTCTGAAGTGTATTACTAGTACGGTATGTTAAAGAGTATCCCTGTTTGCGGGAAATATTGTTCATTGAGAGACAGTTGACAATTGTATTTTATGGTTACATTTTTTTTTTTTATTATTCTACAGGCTCAGGTGGTATAAGTTGTTTTTTTTTTTTTTCATTTGAGTTTTTTCTCTTTATTTTTCTTTTGTTTGTTTTATTTAATTCGTTAGTTTATCTTTAATTTTAACAAGGCCTGAGAATAATATTTAAATTACCTATCTACTACGCTAAATACTTTTTACAAGATTAAACGTAATAGATTATACTTTTTATAAAACTATGTTTTACAAGTTAAGGGGATTCCCTACTGAAAAATTACCATTTTCAAAAAAAAATCTTTTTTTCCTGATTCTATAGTTTAAAAGGTTTAAGAAAAACATAACATATGCCATAAAAGTTTGCTATTTGGACTAAAAAGATTTCTTATTTGATTTAAGTAATTGCAAATAAGGACAACAGTGTTTATTATTAGGCTTTCAATGCCTCCAATATGTAAGTAAAACATATCTTGACTACAAATACTGGTTGTGCAAGTTATTCCTCTCTATGGCTGCTCAAATAACGAATGGAATCTTTAAACGCGATTTCCCGCAACTTTTCAATATTAATATTTTTTACACAAAAGTTCTTATAACTTTTTAACTGCTAAAGCTAAAGTGATGAAATTTTTACCACATCTTTAGTAGCTTATAATGCAACTATTTGGGTATTTTTATTCCTCTAGGACAAATACATGTGTGTTTTTTTTTTTTATTGTAAATCACAAATTTGTTTTATATAAAGTTTTTTTTTGTAATGTCATAACTACTAAAATTTAGTGGTAAGAATATGACTATACCCCAAAAAATAGTGATTTTTATATACTTTAAAACATGATATTAAACGGCCAAATTGGTTCATTAGTAAAAAAGTTATAAGAGATATAAAAAAACATATTTTTTGCCTAAATCAAACTAAAAAAACTCAAAAAGGTATGTAAAATGTTTTTTTTTGTCAATTCCTAAAAGTGTAAACAATTTTTTAGGTTCTAATGAATGTAATGAAATGGTTCATAATCAAAAAAGGCTGATTTTAGAAAAATCCTATTTTCAGTAGGGAATCTCCTTAAGACTTTTGACTTCTAAGTCTTTTCTCGTCCTCGAGTATCACAACAAAAGTCAAAGAATTAATTCCACTTCATGGCACTCTTCAGCCTGCTTGAGTACAAGTCGTACTCAAAACAGATTATTGCCTCTCCTATTAAGCCTTCACGAGATACTTTAATGTCTGCTAAATATTATTAACGATGTAATTACAAGATTTTTACCTGTTTACCGAACTTAAAGGATATTCTATGAATTCATTCTATGTACAAAGTCAGTTCGAAACCTGAACAGTAAGCCTAAATGGTATGGGGTAAAACTGGTGGCGCTGGCAATCGGCAAGTTTCCGAAATAGCCTATAACGTTAATATATCCACAACAATTAATACCGCTGTTGACTATTTCTCTACAGCTGTTGATGTAAACAAATGCACTAGCTTCTCGGCATGGTTTAACATTGTTAAAATAAAAAGTTTTCAAGAACAACGTGTTTTGTAAAGTAAAATTTAAAATTGAACGAGTTACATAGTTTTCAGAGACGTTTGAAATGCTCCAAATCAGCTCGCACGAGTCGGTCAAAGTGATGATAGTAGTTTTGTTGACTGTGAGGAAATTGTTCCACCTGGACAAACGGTCAACTATAAGTTCCAATAAATGCAGAACTTATAAGAAGCGCAATGCTTATGGAGAATAGTCAGCCCGGTTGGTTCCCGCCAAATCGAGCTTAGCGCAGCAGCCTTTAGGCAGCGCTGGCTGAAAATTTGCACCCGTCTGTGACTCATTAATCCTCAGCGCCAGGTGTGATTGAGACAGAGAATGTCACACTTGACAGTAGCGCTCTCGCTACCTAGCGACTGCCGCGCTAAACTTGCCAGATTCAAATAAAACTAGGCTGAATCTTTAACATAGGCGTTGCGCTTCTTATAAGTTCTGTATTCATTGGTTCCGTCTTGAGGTGTTGCGACTTTTGACGGATGCTTAGCTCAGGAAATAAAAAACCTTAGGTTAAAAGCATTGGCTGTTTTGATGAATGCGAAATATCAATAATTCTTTAGCCCCCATATTATCTTGACTTAGCCCAACATACTTTTCTGGTTCGGCAACGTTTTAAGTCGATGAAGGAGATAAATTTGCATAATTCTAATTAGTAAAATCTTTACAGAATAATGGCAATGTCGTTGAAATCTGATCAAAATATATTAACAAATTGATAAAACATTGATATCAATAAGTAGTTAATTAGGAGACAAATCCAAAAAATATTTAAATGCTTTTTTAAAAGCGTACACTTTCTGCATTAAATTCACGTGCCTGTGTAGGGTATATTACAAAGTGAGATTTCACTCGTTTAGAATTTAATTAAAACTGTGATGTTGCACCACATGCAGAAATAATTAAAACTCAGCGGAAAGGTGGTAAGACCAAATTTGCCGCAGGAACTGATGTAATATCAAATTCTAGCAACAAATCACAGTTCCCTGCTTTTTATAAAAATTGCAAACAAATAATATATGTATATAGGTATACACTGTTATGTTATAAATAATAAAACTATTGTAAAAAAAAAACAACCTGCATTTATGCCAGTACGACTTACGAGTATAACACCATTCGAAATCTTTAGTAGGCTCGTGATTTTTCAACAAGGTTACGTAATGAATAAAAATCCTGTATTGAAACTGGGTCTGGTACTATTTGGAATGTGCAATGTGCCGCCCCTTTAACAAATTGAATCATACGATTGAGCACTAGTTTAAGGAAAGTATGAGTAACATTTAGTGGAGTGAAATTCCTTGAAATCCTTTACATGTTAATATCTTTTATAGATCACCTGAAAACACAACTTATGATGAGTTGTGGTTAAGTTACTGGCTAATTGTACAACCCGTGGTGGATTACGAGCTCTGCTTACATTAGAAATAGTAAAACATTTTTGTATTTCTTTTGTAAATTAACAAAAGTTTCGTAATTTAGTTCTGAATAGAACTGTATAAAAACATACATCAATTTCAAACAGTTTTGATGCACCTACTACATGATCTCTACCAGGGGTTTACTGGTGCCGAAACGCACCGGAACGCCGCGCCGTTCCGGTACTGCTTTCTATTAAATTTTTGTATTTTGATTTAACGTTGCACTGGACCATCCACTCCCTCAATCACACTCATTCAACACTCGGTTCAGTATTTTACGTCCGCCAATCGGAAAACCTCAAGATATCCCCACACTACAGTGCGTTGCGACCATGCGAGCCAACTACAGTAGTCTCCCACATTGTCCCTCAGTTCGGAATCGAAATTTGAGCACCAGACACCTTTTTTTCCAGCTTCGCGGAACACCTTTGATGTTCGGTGAACGCTGCGAACGGCTACATATTAGGCTTTTTCACACCAAAGCCGAGTCGAACCGGGCCGGGCGAAGCGGTGCCAAGTCAAGCCGAGCAAAATCTGTGACGTGTTCGCACTGAAGCCGGGTTTTTCTAGCCTCAATAGGTTTTCTAGCCTTCCATAGCAGTCGCACTTGCACCGTAGTAACACTGGCCGGGTCACTGAGCAAAACTGAAAAACTCTGGCAGAAATCGCTTGAAGTAGCGGAAGGCAGGACTGCTCAAAATCGCACGGTCAGGCCCGGCGTCCTATTTGAAAGTTCCCATTGAAATATTGCGTAATCAGTGGGCAAGCGATTTTCGCCCGGCCTTGCTTTGGTGTGAAACCCGCCTAGGAGACCGTTGATTCAGAGTCAAGGCGGCCGAAAAGTTAAAAAACCATGGGTGCTTAAACTTTTGTATTAATAACTTTTTCGGCATATTATTAACGGTTTCTGTCAGCGTTTTTCAGTCTAGCTCGGTGCCCAGCAATCAGGGCCGGATTTAGCAATTTGGCGCCCCTAGGCCCAATCATTTTTTCTGCCCCTTAGTCTGGTTAAAGTAACTTCCCCAAAAACCTTTATTAAAAAATTATATCAGGCCTATATGTTAATTACTTAAAACACCACTTCACGGTGCAATTTTATCATTGCAAGTTTTTTAAGTAATTCACTTGGTTCTGGGCTTAACAAAATACCGTCTTAAAACACTTTTAGTAAATGTTAAGTTATGGCTATTTATTTTTATTTCTAGATATTTTTCTCTCGGCCGTGCGCCCCCTGGGAGCTTGTGGCCATAGGCCCAGGCCTATTGGGAAAACCGGCCCTGCCCGGCATATATTGATGAGATTATTGTTACAAAAATAAGACCAAAGATGATATTTCACCACATTTAGTGATTAATACTTATCGAATAACTCATTAAATTTCACGATGTATTAATTAAAAAAATTAATATCCCAAATGAGAACACAACATGGAATACAAACAAACAATGGTGTACACTGACAAACGCCGTCATAATACAAGGTCGAAAGGCGCCCCGAAAGATGAAAATATTTAAACGTAGGTACCTGAACACCGGCCACACTGCAATTTAGCGTCTGTATTTTTGTGTTGTATTCTCGTGATAAGCTTGCTTGCATTTAATAACAAAAGTCATTTTTTGCTATAATAAAATAAAAGTCATTTCTTGCTATAATAGATAGAATTTTTTTAGGTTTACAGTCTTTTACTGAGGATTTAAATTTCTGATAAATTCTATTGAATAAATAAGATACATTTTGATTAAAATATGTGCCTCTAAAGTTTGCTATGTGCTATATACAAGTACAAAAATAGTCACATATACATGTGTAGGCCTACTTTTCTTATAAAAGAATGGATATTATCTGCACAATCTGCACTCCTAAACTCGGCAAAGATACATAAAATTTTCCTGGGAGTATTTTTGTTTAGTTCCGGCATCGTTCCGGTACTGCAAAAATTACGAGTAAACCCCTCATCTCTACTAAAACAAATAAGCAGATCGTGCAGAACAACCTAGGCAAGTGCCTATCGTGCATAATGAGTAATCCGCTACATTGTACTACACATGAAGCATTAGGATATTTTTTAACGGCCGTATAAGTTAACAGTTTGACCATTGTATATTGTTACGAATAGATGGGGAATATTAGAAGACATATTTTGGATAGGTTTAGTTATATTAATTATTAGAGTTAGTGTATTTGATGTGACGGTATTTACCAGCAAGATAGACTAGGAAGCAAAATATGGATTCAGAAATGTAAACTCGGTTGCGTAAGAGGTCGTGCAACGTGGAACAAAACAACTGCTACGGAAGCAGCGGTGGTTTTGTTGGAGATGTCAACAGGAAGCTAGACAGGTTATATAGGATAATTCGAATCTAGAATCTTGTCAGAGTGGAATGATCGGGTGACCGGTGAGCCGACGAGCTGCGAGTTCGACCAGTTTTGGCAGTTTTGTGTGGAATGAGAGGCCGAGAGAATCCGACAGGTATCTCTACACAGATCAAAGTTTGGACCGTTGGAACGTCCAGGAGGGATTTCAAGTGAAGGAAGAGCCAGGACGTATTGAAGACAGCACACTGAGTGAGCAAAACAAAGTATTTTGGTCAATTGTTAAAGTCACGTTGAATTCAGTTTTGGGGTTGATAACATAAACGTAACTCCCTTTAGCTGCCGAGCTGCCGATATTGTAGATCCAGTCTGTTTTGTAAACTCCAATACCTGGTATAAAAATGTGTACAGTATTATTATCGTAAGCCAATGTTAAAGAGAAGCATATTTTCCGAGTTAAGACAATTGTTTAAATAAAATATAAGATAAGCATTCTATAACCGAACCACTGATACATTGTTATTGATCTGTTCCTAATGTCCGAACCCTAATAATATCCACCTAAGGAACAATTTATCGACCGATTTGAGCAATGTATCGTTAGATCTGCAAAATTTTACAGATGTACAAACTAATAAAGTGTAAGATAAATCTACGGCAATAATTTGAAGCGATAGTTTTTGTCGTTAGTCGTTTGTCGTTTGACATATAATCACGACGATTTATCTGCAGATAAATTCGACAAATATATGCAATACTAAATGCTAAAACCTCGTCTCCTACCTTTTCAATTTCAAAGTTTAATCGATCATATTTTTAAAATGGCGGAAAATCACCGGTCACAGATAAATTGATTACATTTGACCCAATAATCGTTCCAAACAACACACACGTACAAATAAATTGGACCGATTAATTTGACCAGAAATATTAGTCCAATAAAACTTTAATAGATCATGAACGATTTAACTGAGAGATTGTTCTTAGCAATTTATCTAACGATTATTTGGTGCAATTAATTTATCGCGACAATATGTTGTTCCATGTATATCCACTTAATAGCATTATTCTTACGATTAGGCCTACACTGCTAGTTAATAAGAACAGCTGATTTCAAATACATAACTATTACTGATTGGATCAACATGCTACTAGCGTAACTGGTGTTAAAATGCATAGCTGCATAGCAGTAATCACTTTCAATACTAACAGCTGTAATTAAAAATGATTGATTTCGATACAGTGTGATGAAAAAATAAAATAATTCGACCACGCAGCTAAACCGCTGACGTGAGTTGAGCAAATTTCCAAAATTAAGTTTATATGCCTATGTTTTAGGGTTTCAACGAATAATTTGGGACATAGGTTACTCACGAAGGCGTTGAACAGCTGTCTGCGTGTAAGCAATATATTAAGGCTAAACATCTCTGAAAAAGTTGTGTTTTTGGCCCGATAGATGGCAGCACCTCTGCGGCAAATTTGTACTACGAATAATTTCCGTAATTATTATCCGATTTTTATTTTGTAAGTTATTTTGTAAATGATATGAATAAAACATTCACGCTATTGTGATGATTTTTTTTTAAATTTATTTATAAAAAAGTTTTATACAGATTTTTTTTTGCTGTAATATTACTTTCTCCCCCTATACCATAGTATATGGAGAAAGTATTGTATTCGTCAAAATTTTCGAGTTTGAGTTTTTGGTGGAAATATCCGTTTTGGGTCCCCCTGAACCTAAAAAAGTGGTTTTCGGAGTGATGTCTGTGTGTGTGTCTGTGTGTCTGTGTGTCTGTGTGTCTGTGTGTCTGTGTGGATGTTATCAGACCTAGAGCCTAAACCAGTCGTCCGATTTTGATGAAATTTGGTATGGAGGTACTAATCCACGGTATCTCCAGGCGTTTTTTTCATTTTTGTGAATTTTTTATTTTTAAGGGTAATTTTCCCATAAAAACCCATAAAATATCGGAAAAATTAACTTTTCTCAAAAACGGCTCTAACGATTTTGATTAAAATTTTACAGTTTATTAGGGACCTAAAGAACTATAAACTGTAAAATTTTAATCAAAATCGTTCGAGCCGTTTTTGAGAAAAGTTGATTTTTCCATTATTTTATGGATTTTTATGGGAAAATGACTGTTAAAAATAAAAAAATCACAATAAATTGGTAATAGTATTTTTTATTAAGGTTCTATAATGAGGGAGAAAGTATGTGTCAGTTTCCTGATACCGTTTATTTTGTTTAAATCGCAGGTAGTCATTTTGTAAATACAAATTTTAAAAGAATTTTGCCGTTTTCAGATATTAACTCGGTCAAATGGTCGTATCGGAATCGTTTTTTAAAGATATTGTCATTATTTCTCTCACGCTCCGGTCCCCTCCCCACGCCGCGTAGCGCACCATCACAGCCCAGCCAGCCGCTCTGCCCGGCTCTGCAACTGTAGCGTTCGTCAACTCACTCACTACTAGCATTCATACTCTGGCCGGACACACTTACTAGACTATACTACTGATTACGACAGGTGTTTGTTTTCTGTTAAAAAGTATTTTCTGTAAGTCGAAAAGAGACATCTAGAATAAATATAGAAAAATATACAGTAGTTCAAATTAAAGGATTTATGAAAGTAGGCCTATATACAGGTTCTTTGGCCATATATTATTCAATAACACCAGGGTATGAATAATATTACCCTATAACGTTAGTTATTTGTTTCAAATAAAACTTATATTTTAATACATGAAAACAAGAAATAAATAAAAAATGAATAGTGCAAAATACCATTTATTACACGTGACAGTCATAAAATGGACTGTTTCAATAATACAATAAACCTTTTTTCAAGGATATACACATACGGTACATAGTCTGCATATGTCATTCTGTCATATGTCATATTCACATAGTATTTGTTTCCTCCTAGTGGCCTCGCGAGTTTACACCACTTTGCTTCGAACCGGGTACTTTTATGGTATTTTACGTTTTGGTCTATTTTGGTTGAACCAAGCGAGCTATAAGGTCGCGTAAAAAACCAAAATGTGCAGAATAACATACTACATTTATATTTTTAGAAAAAAACTCTAAAAATGTCATTCTCGTAGTAAAAATGTCAAAAAATAGTTACTTCCGGTCAAAAAAAGTACTTCCGGTGGTTGGATTTTTTTCGCTAACGAACTCGTCCGAGCGACGTAGACAACCAACACGTGTACCAAATTTGAACCAAATCGGACTTAAAATGCGGCCGCTAGAGTGCGAACACATATATACTACAACGGACAAAACTCGTTGTAGGTCTTGAGGTTAAATTTGCAAATTATTTTGTAAGTTTGAATAATATGGACTTGCCGCGAGTTGAAGCCGAATGTAGGTCACGAGATCAGCATGTACACGAGGGCGGTCTGTTATCGGGTAAAATTAAACTTTTGGACCTTGCCTGTCTGAAAAGGAATGGGAACTTATAAAAATTACTTAAAAGATTCCTACGGGAAGCCAAAATCCAAGATTTGAATAAAAAGTAGAAATCTTCGGGAAATGCTTTACGCTAACCGCGGGTGTATTTACTGCAAGATTAGATATTAAAAAATCACAAAGTTACGTAAGATACGAGCTTTCAAAGAATGAGAAAATTTTCAAAATTCCTCTAATTTAAAAAATAAAAGGTTTTTAGGCTTTTCTTAAAAAGACCTAAAATAAAGGTGAAATAAGTTTTAGCGAAATTTTGTCATATAAAAAAGTTAATGGTAATTCATAAAGTTTAAAGGATAAAAAAGTAGGTTAAAAATAAAGTTTTTTAAATTCTAACTAAAACAAGTTTTAGTATTGATAAATGTAATTTATAATGTAAAAGAAAAACTAGAAAATTTATGAAAGGAAAAAGGAGATAGAATTTGCACCTTTACAGTTAATCGAAAATTTAAACTCAAACTTTTAACAATCCAAAATAGTAAATGGTATGTAAATGAAGTAGTTATGTAAAAATAATCCAGTATTTGAAATATGTTTCGGGAGTAAAGTAAAACCCCAGTTTGTGAAAAATCGTTAAAGTCCCTAACCTCACAGCAAGACGACCAAAAGCAGAAATGAGATGAAAATCCGGCTAGTGAATGAAAACCAATGGACAAGAAAAGTGAGAAAAAGAAAAACTGAAAGAAGTGGAAATTTAAGACTTTTCCGGGAAAAATCGCCGCGGAAAAACGCGCGCGGGTCGTGTACGCGAACCAAGAGTCGTACGAACGTCTTTCGAGTTCGTGTGGAAAGGTAACAACGAGCTGAGGAAAATGATGTCAGTTTCAGGAAAATCTGAAAAACCCTGGAGGAGTTACATAGAAAAAGAGTTTCCATAGCATAAAACTGCGGGAAGCGAGATAAGAACGCAAGACAGTAACGCAAGACAGTAGAGGGGCGGTCCGAAGACGAGACGGATGGAAGGAGAACAGGGTTACCAGCTTACGAAAATGGGCGTACTCAAAGAAACAATAGAAACTTAATTAAAACAAAGGCTAAATCAAGTTACAAAATTATGAAAAAATTAAAATAAAATTCAGGATGAAAAGTTACGTAGATTAGAAGTTTGAAATTGGCGAAAAAATGGATTTTAAAGCATTATGGAAATACAGTGGTAGAAAGCTTAAGTTGGCAATGAAATAGTGCCGAAAAACCTTATATAAACGATTGCTCGGGGAGACTCGGGATGCCTTATGATTTCTACGATGTAAGTGATACATCAAGGCTAGGCTTATTACTTTTACGATGTAAGTTGACGCATCAGGAGCAGATACTTGGTTTTTATAAAATACTTTAGCGTGCTAGAAGCTAAGTATTTTCTTCGTTAAACTTTAAAAATTTTATAACAAGTAAGAAGATACGTCATTGCGGTTTTCATCTGGGATGCAGCAATAGACACCGCCTTAACTCTACAAGAACTTCAGTGGCAACTTAGTATATACAAAGTTGGCCTAACTTGGGAATTTCTGGAGGAAAAACATAGCCTACAGGACAGCTGATACATGGAGTGATTCGTATAGCTTCCAGACAGGACTCCAGGACACCACCAGGCGACCACTAGGACATGCAACTGTAGCTACGAGGGAATAGACGAACCGGGATTGCAGAGACGGCATCACCACATCCATCTTTAAGAAGCCATCCATCATACATCCAGACAACCCTACAGGACTCCACCTTCATCCACAAGACAACTCTATCAGCACGCAGAACATCTGTAGCTTATCATCACTATACAGCGTTCGCGGATTTCACCACAAACGTCGCGACGCCTGGACAAGTGTGAAAAGGTCGGTAGAAGCGTAAAATACGTAAGTCCCCATTAAATTGCCTGAAGTAAATTCAAATAAATTTATTTTAAATACTGGGTTACTTAGGATGTTAGATTAAGAAATATTTGTAATTAATTATAAAAGTAAATTCATTAAATATTAAAGTCAAATTCAAACTTTCATTAAAATATAAATTAAATTCAATTGAGTAATAAAATATTAAAATAAACTATAATAAATTAAGAGATTAGTTCTGCCTTATAGTTTTAAAAGAATTATTATTCTATTTGAGAAGAAAGTTATTATTTGGTTTGTTTGAAAAATATTAAATACAAGAATTTTGTTTTATGTTTAAAATTAGAAAAAAGAAATTATTAAAATTTTATTTTGTTTTATAAAAGGTTATTATTTACAAAAACACCTAATATTCAAATATCCCAATAGTTTATGAATTTTAGATTAAGAATTGATAAAGTGGAATTTCATAAAATAATTGCAAGCACAAATAAGCAGTTTACAAGGTTAGTTCCAGTGTACTCACTCTTCAGAGGTTTACAAAAAGTAAAATTATTAACTTGTGTTCTAACTGAGCTAAAATCAAAAATAAATTACTGGAAGTATAAAGTAAAGTTTTTTGTCAGAATAGTCAGCGAACTGAATATTCGACACATAGTTATTTCACCTAGGCCAAACAAAGTGAGATTGCCTATAAGACTTCCAGTAGGTGGAAATAACTTATTCTACAACTTAACCATCACTGAAAAGGTTATTCGTTGTAAAATTGGCGTCCCGAAACGTGGGACCCGAAATATTCTAAAACGAAGAGAGTTTCGTTGTAGAATTGGCGCTGCCAACGTGGGGCTCGACGTGTTGCAGTTGTGGCCAAAACAAATTATTCTACAACTTAATTCTCGAACCAGACATCCGTTGTAATACATATATATATATATATATATATATACACATATATATATGAATTTTAATGACACCCCAAAACGTGTTCTGGGGACCATGATCGGTGCTCATTTGCTACTCCCGACCTTGGGTCTCACCATAAGGGCCATTGCAATAGCTCATTTTTCCTATGGAAATTCACTAACAACAGTGTTTATGTTTTTTGAAAGGTTTATAGCTGTAAAGCTAAAGTAGGGCTGGCGTTAAAGTGATGTTAAAATATAGCGCACCATACATTCAACTTAGTGCTGCCTCGAACTTGATGTGGCTTTTCAAAATATTAGGATGATAATGATAATCGGAATCGAATTAGGCCCGGTTCTACAATCACCCGATAAGTGCCCGACAAGTTCCAGATAGAGAAATCCTCCCGATAAATTAAAAGGTGTTCTACAATCTGCCGATAGCCCTTGTCGGCAGGATAAACTTGGCTATCCTACCGATAACGTTATCGGCTACTTGAAGCACCCGATAACAAGTTATATCAGGATGATTCCGAACGTGAGGGCGTAGCGTAGGGCTAACCATAGGCGTCGCGCCAAGGGGAGAGGGCACGCCCCCTCACCCCCGCCAACATGGTACAGTATATAAATATAACATTAGTAGTTTATGTTTGTGGAGAATACACAAATAATTGAATGTCTAGTATTTTGTAAAGTTCTTCCTCTTTTTATAAGTCGTTTATGACAAGATGATTTAACTACGTTGTTTATTTTACCTTATTAAGGTTAACGTTAAAATTATTTTCCAAATTAATCGTTATTATATTTACTTACTATGAGATATCATTTGGCTAAACTTACGGACTGAATGAAGTAGTCTACGTCATTTTATTCTATAATTCGTTGAAGGTTTGTAATCCTGTGCTACACCCCTCCCCGGCCTCCTCGCCATTTCACTCCTCAGTCCGTAAACTAGTTTAAAAAACTAAGTGCCCTAGTTGGGAGATTTTCTAAACGAACTGAAAGAAGGCTTATGCTCAATTAATGTCTACATAAAGATGTTTTTTATAAAATATAAGAATTGTAGCAACCCGTGGTGGATCCACGGGGGAAGGGAACTGGGGAACGTTCCCCCCCCCCCCCCAACCTCAAAAAATTAAGAAAATAGGAAGCCAGGTATACATTTTGATGGCAAATAACGTAGGCACGTATTACAATCAAATTACGTCCAAAAGTCACAAATATTGAATTGCGACCAACCCGATATTTTGAACTCGAGTCCTTGTTTTATCAGTCTGTACTAATATTATATGCTGAAGCGCTGCGGTAAAACGGCCAGACGACGGCACGGCGCGAGTAAGGGCTACTGGCCAGCCTTAGATTAGGGTATGGTTCTCGTAATTATGCATCAACAATCCGTGTAGTATGCATAATTTTTTGAAATTGATAATCTGTATTATTCTTTATAAAATTGAGAATATACGCATAATTATTTTATCTAAAAAATATTTTCAAAGATGTACAGATAAAGACAATTTATTGCAGTGCAATAATGCAGTGTTTCTTTGAGAATTACAATTTAATAACTTTTTTTAATACAGGTCTTTGATATATTCGTTTTTAACTCGCGCTTCCCACAAAGTACTGTATACACTGTAAGTACTGTATACTGTAAGTACTGTATTGGATTTTACGTACAACCAATGATAATTGTTTAGTTATACTTTGCCCGAAGATTTTGATTGTGTCATTTTAAAAATAAAGGTTCTTTGATTTTTCATACAAAAAAAACCATACCAACGAGTTTTATTTTCTTATGCAACTTATGTATAGCCTACACATAATTAATTGTAACTGATACTCCCATAAATGCAATTGGTATTTTTCCATAATAAAATAATTTTATTTCAATTGAACGATTAATTCAAATAAATTAATTTGAAATATTTTGAATCAATAAAACAGCAAGGAAGGATCCTTGGGCTGCCCCAAACCTAATTTTAAATGCATTGTTCGTAAAGGGAAACATAACACAGATTTTGTACTAAACTGGTCCGATGGTCAAAGGTATTTTTGTTCCGTAGAGAAGGGTCAGGGTTAAATTGGTCCGAATGGCAGTAGTCAGGTAGATGTGGGATTTTCTGACAGGGTCGCTAACCCCAATCCCCCAACCAGTAGGTTTATCCTAATCTCAGACTCAGTTTTCTTACAGTCGCAGCGTAGTGTAGGCCTAGTCGTACAAGTGTTTAGTGCATTGCAAAATATTCCATGTTCAGTGAAAGGAGATTTAAGTTAGTAGTTTATGAGGAATTTAAATACTCAAAAAATACTGACAGGACACAATCTGGTCAGAAGTGGCAATTTTCTAGAAGAAGATGATGTTCAGTGCATCTATTCACGGATGACTTGAGCAATGCTAAAAGAAGAAGCCTTCAACTTCATATTGCTTCAATGATGAGTAGAACTATCTTAAGTTAAAACTTTATTTTGATTTTGTACCATCGGGCCAGTTCCCTCAGCCCTGGCGCTGACCGTCGGACCAGTTTAACCCCAAAATATTGACCGTCGAACCAGT
>JAGFPH010007092.1:40758-54551 GCA_018207615.1 Philaenus spumarius | reverse complement strand
CTCTACTCACACACATATATAGTTAAATATTGAAGAACACTAAAACGTCATGTTTTTGTATCATACAAGAACTTATAAACGGTCATCAAAAACAACTTGGTAACTTAACATCTTATCATAAACAATGAAGAACACTCTATTCACACACATAAATATACACAAATATTAAAGAACACTAAAAGTCATGTTTTTGTATCAAACAAGAACTTTTAAACGGTCATCAAAATCAACTTGGTAACTTAACATCTTCTCACATACAATGAAGAACACTCTACTTACACACACATATATACCCAAATATTGAAGAAAACTAAAACTTCAAGCTTATGTATCGTACAAGAACTTATAAACTATCTTCAAAATCAACTTTATTACTTAACATCTTCTCACATACAATGAAGAACACTCTACTCACACACATATATACCCAAACATTGAAGAACACTAAAATGTCCATGTTTTTGTATCATACAAGAACTTTTAAACGATGATCAAAATCAACTTGGTATTTTAACTTCTTCTCACATACAATGAAGAACACTCTACTCACACACACATATATACCCAAACATTGAAGAACACTAAAACCTCATGTTTTTGTATAATACAAGAACTTTTAAACGATCATCAAAATCAACTTGGTATTTTAACATCTTCTCACATACAATGAAGAATATTCTACTCACACACATTCATAGACAAATATATTAACAGTGAAGAACACTATAATATGGTCATAATGATGTATCTATATAACCACCAAAGGTCTCTTCCTGAAGCAGAATGTTTATATGTTTTAGGAACAATGAATCAGCCGCAATGCAACAAAGTGTTTATTTGTATGCATTTTATTAGAATATAGAATTATGTATTTTATTTTGTTTATGATGTATGTATTTGGAAGTATTAAAAGTTTGTACCAATATAGATTACAGTTTTTTTATGATCATGCTTTATTTTATTATATTACACAATATTATTAACTTACAATCAGCCATGGGACATACATACTGAAGAGATGGTGAATTAAAAGTTTGCATCACACAGTTTGAAACTTAATAGTCTTTTCCATTAAAATCAGTTAGCAAAAACTTAGTTTAATTGAAAACCTTGCATGAAATATGAATAAAATAAATAACTAATAAATTTACTTGTTTTAAACTTAGTTATTCCGTGGTAAAAATTCGGCTATAGTAATGCGGCATTGCTGCTTACGCTTTTTTTTTTTTTAAATAGCTAAGAAGTTGTGCCAAAAAAGTTTTTCAAAAACTTTACTGAACACAGGTAATAAAGAAATTGCCCTATAGTTATTTGTATCTTCCTATTCTCCATTTTTAAAGAGTGGAAGTACTTTAGCATGTTTTAATTTTGAAGGGAATACCCCCTTAGAAAATGAAGAATTAACTAAAACCATAAGAGGTTTGATAAGTTCATCAGAGCACTGTTTGATGAGCCACATGGAAACTCCATCAATATCAGTAGCTGTTTTATTCTTCAGACTGCTAGACACCCTGGAGACCTCCTCCACACCCACAGGCGAAAGAAACAATGATGACACTCCACTCCCCTAATTACTTGCTACTGGATCAAGAGTCTTGCTATTTGCAGTATTACGAATAAAAAAGTGATTAAACAACTCTGCCACATACAATGGTTTTGAATGATTAATTCCATCAATATTTAAATTAATCTCCCCAGATTTGTAATTTTGTTTCCTAAGTTCATTAATTATCTCCCATGTTGTTTTACTAATATTTTGCGAAGAGCTAATTTTTTTCGAAACGTTATACGATTTTGCCCCTAATATTACCTTCCTATAAATTCGCTTATATTTCTTATAAAATTCTTTAAAAATAAAACTGTTTGATGTTTTGTAAATTTCATACTAAAATTTCAATTTATCCCTGGATACAAGAATTCCTTTTGTTATCCAGTTTGAGCACCTGCGCTTATTCCCCAATCTCGTTCTTTTTAGAGGACAGCAACATTTAGAAAAAATATAAAAGAATCGTAAAAATAATCAAATTTCTCATTTAAATTGTTTATACTTTTGAGGCTGTCCCAACTTTCGTTACTTAACAAGTATTTTAATAAATCAATGTTTTCACGCCTATAATTCCTAAGCTTTCCAAATTGAGGTTTAGTCAGAGGAAAAGAGCATCGAACAAGCTCAATCTCCTGCGCATAGTGATCAGAGATCCCAGACTGGATAACACCAACCGACAAATTTTCATGAGAAATGTTAGAAATGACATTGTTGATTGCCGTTGCAGAGGATCCCGCCACCCTAGTGGGGGAGTCTATACACCATTTCAGATCATAAGTTGCCAGAACATCCCATAATCTATCTGTGCAACTAGACTTTCTAAGAACATTTATATTAATATCACCACAAATAACAAATTCACATTTTATTAAAGTTATTTTTTGCAGAAGAAAATCCAAGCGCTCAAAAAATACGTCCAAGTTGCCACTTGGGGATCGATAAATTCCTATTATAACCACGTTATTTTCCTTCAGTTTAAATTTTGTTCTAGTGAATTCAAAGTCCCGTTCCAAACTGATACCCCCATCAACCAAGAAAGGAACAAAATTTAAATTATTTAGAGCAAAAATAGCGACACCGCCACCCTTATGGATCTTTCTACAGAACTTGTTGGTTAAGTTATAATCATTTATATTAAAAAAATCTATATTACTTTCATTAAAAGCATGTTCCGTTACAACAAATTGGACAATAGAATTAAGTTCATTAATGTTTTACAGCCACCGGCCAAAATAATATGTACATGTTATTAACGTTTGTGTGTTATGTTTTTATATTTGTGAGACGACCTCAATTGAGTGATTTGACTGTTTTTGTACGGCCTGATAATGAAAACATAGTGTTTTCGAAACCGCGGTGGCCTTTACAAGGTGAGAATTAGACCACGAGACGGTGTACTGTAAGTACAAATTTTTTATATATAGAATTAAGTTACTTACATGTAAATATAGGTGATTCCAATAATTGTATAAGTTTATCTATTTCTGTCAGTATCTCCACCGTTATTTCCAAGCTTCCACTGAAATTTATCTTAAGGAAAATTCAGTAGATATATAAAATTTTTACAATAAAGAGTTTTACAACTTTAAATTATAAACTAAGGACATAATAAATTGTAGTAAGCATATTTTAAATTTTATTGGTTTAAAATATAACTACCATTCATTTAGTTACTACCAAATAATAACAGATTATTTGTAGGCTATAAATTACAATATAGGATCCTATTAAATTACTCTCGTCTTATTCCCTTCAGTTACATCTTTTCAGTGACAGATAATGAAGAATACAGTCATCTTGGGTTTCTAAGAAAATATTATACTCGACTCACGTTATTATTTGTTAGAATTACCTGATATCAAACATGTCTCACATACTTCTTTGAACTAAAATTATAAAGGGCAATAAAAACTGACATATATGAAAACATGTGTTACTAAAAAACACACTATAAACAGATGCTGCATGCTGCAATACTCGACCAAATCGCAACAAACATTTTAGGTACATAGAGTTTATCAATTCAGAAAACAAATATTTATGTAGATATAAATTTACCTGTAATCTGCCTATACAATCTTATTTCGTTACAACAGAGGTTTTGGGTTTTCTCATCTTCTCACATGAAATTACAATTTAATAAAAACTTAAACTTTTTTTCATCAGTTAGATGTCAGAAACATGAATAACACTCACAAACGCACAACACTTAAAATACAAATTAAAAATACGACTCAAACACATGTTGCTCGGGCATGGGTATATCTGCTCAGCTTACAAAAAATAAATAAATATAAAAATATATAAATTTGATTTGATTTGATGCAGTTGGATTGCAAGACTCTACTAATTTTCTTATCTCGGGTTGTGAATTCAAAGACCTGAATGAAAAATGGTGAAGAGGATCAGATTAGGCCAAACAAAGCAGACGATTTAGAAATGACCTTTGACATTTATTAATATCATATATATAGCAAAGAAAAATAAATTCAAATATAGACAAATATGATTCAAATTATAGGATATAAATTTTAAAGAGAGCTGGTGATTTATAAAGAAAAGATTTTAAGTGCACTGTACTTACGAAAAGCAGACCACAAACTTATTAATTTTAAAAAAGAAAAAGAAAACCCCACTCGCAAGCGCAAAACTTTCGTAGCCTATTTCATTGTCGTGTCCGATTTACTGTCACATTACTTAAGCGATCGCACTACACACCATTTGACGATGAGAATTATTAATTCTCGTAAAAATTCAAATACTACTTTGTACTTGTAGATTAACAATAAATGTTACATGTTTAAACTGTTAATTAAAGCACAACGCACAACATTTCAAGCGATGTTCACTGCTTGGTCTCTCGTTGGAAAGTCTCGTTAACGTTCTTCCTCCACCGCTACATTCAGCCGGCGTCTATTTTCTCTTCACCAATCAGAAACGTCTGACGACACACAGATGTTCAATTTCGTCAGATTCGTTGGTTGCTTACCAAAGCATTCCTTCTGGATCTTGCATGTGGAAATGCACGTAGACCTTTTCTCCAGGAATTGGCTTGCAGGTGTTCGCTTCTTATCTCGTCTAGACTGGTGGACGTTGCTTTTCTAACTGAGTCTTAAAACTCATATAATTTCCGCGTCTTGGCGTTAGTACATAAACTGTCCATTTTCTCAAACCCTACATTTAAATTTAATATAATAATTGATTTTAATAATTGTCTTGCTTTTATATTTATTTAAGTTAATACTGAAATGACTTTAAAATTGTCTGCCGTTTTAGTCTATTTCCTTTACGTTAAAATGCTTCTAATTATTAAGCTCTCTTTCTAAAAAACATTTGTAATATAAATTAAATTAAATTCAAAAAATAAAAATGCTCTCTCGAATTAAAATTGACTTATGGTCCTATTCTATATTATTATTGTACTTTGGGAAGTTGGAGATCTTACATATTGTTTACTCAGGAATGTAAAAAATGAAAAAAAAGGTTAAAAATATTTCCAACAGATAGTTATCCGCAGATAATCTACATAAAAAAGTCAAACAAATTAATCAGACCATGCTCTTTTAGCACTAACTCTGTAAATGAATACATGCAAGATTGCTCTTATGGATGATAAGAAGGAATAACTAGTTTGATCCACTGGCTGAATATATGCACTGTTATAAATACCTCTCTAATCATTAGTTATTGTGTTGTATAAATGATCACTTCGGTAAATCTTAAACTGTAATCGGATCTGATGAGGATTTATAAACGCTTTGGATCAATTAATGAGTTCTAAATATAAGCTAGTGCTAAAAATCCCATTTCATATTTCTATAAACTTGATGACTTGAAGATGTCTGGGACAGTTCACGATCAGGTACTCTTGAATGCTATTTTTACCTGGAGAAATATTGCAGCAAGACATTTCAAATACTTATTTTCAACAAACGAAACACATTAAGGGGCTCCCAAGGTTCTCCTGACATTGCATTACTCCTTTATAAGAAGTGTTGTAGATTATCTTATCTTCTAAAGCGAGAGATAATTTGTCTGTCTGCTAAATGGATCTGGAATCTCCAGGATTTTTGATTTTTTGATTTTATATGGGGCTTTTGGCCACGAGAAATCGATTGGAAATGGTCACCAGTCTGGGAAAATTTGTTTTCTACGTCTTTTTATTAAATTAAAAAGTGAATTTGTCCATTTTAAACAATACAAAGCACAGCTGATGCAAATGTTTTCAATGTCATTACCATAATCATCTGTTTTCTTTTAAACGAAGCACAGCTGATGCAAATGTTTTCAATGCCATTACAATAATCATCTGTTTTCTTTTAAACTGTATTTTATTAGAGGTAAGCCTAATGTTGTATCTATTTATAGTTACCATGGCAACGAATACTTCTGCTAAATAAACATACCCTTTATTTAGTTGTTTAATGTTATAGGCCTAACCTAAACGATGTTCACGGAAATTTGCAATAATAGTTATTGAAATCATAGCCCTGCTTATAATCGAGCTATAGATCGGTCTCCTGGTACTACGTCTATAATATGAATACTATAATGTATATCAGAGATACTGAACAATCAGTTAGCAGTGGGATACTTCCCTAATACTGAAAAGAGGCAAAATTAATATTAGTTTCTGTGCTATGGTAATGCTCCACGTAAAAAATGGTTTTAGGGTGCTTCTTCGAAGGGAATCATAAATGAGAAGGGAGAGCGAATGGTTTCACCATATCTAAGGAGGATGATCATGAGCTATTTTGAAGATAGAAGAATCAGGATAGGAAATAATACAGAGATTAAGGTGACTTGAGATTATATGACTTGTTGCGACCCCAAAGGTCAGTACTGGCGCCTCATTTGTGGAATGTATGTATAATGGTGTATTAAGTGTGCCTTTGCGTGGTGGAGTGCATATCTGGGATATGCAGATGACGGCTTTAGTTGTTAGGACTAAGCCTGGATGGATGTTGGAGAGCATATTATGTAGAGAGGCAGTGCAGGAGATCGATCAGTGCTTGAGAGAAAAAAAAGCTGCAGCTTGCCCCACATAAAATTGAAGCAATACTTCTAGTAGCCAGAAGTTAGAAAAGTTTCAATTTGTGTTGATTTTGCTACTACTGGCAAGACTCTGAAATATCTTGGGGAACATTTTGATCACAATATGAGATAGATGGATCATGTTCGCAAATCAGTGTGTAAGGCAGAAAATGGTATTTAAGAATCTTACAAGAATTATGCCCAACATAGGAGGTACTAGAGCAAGTAAAAGAGAAATGCAAATGCTGGCAGTTTACTCAATTTTGTTATATGGGGGCACCAATTTGGCATGAAGTTCTTAAGATAAAGAATTATAAAACATGTTAGAAAAGCTGCAACGAAAGATGACACTTAGAATACATAGTAGGTAGAGAACGGCACCAACAAATGCTGTAACGGTAATTGCAGGTACACCTCTCATTTACCTCTTGGTTGAAGAAAAGGTTGCACTTTAAACAAAGGAAGGATCAGACCACCAACACATAAGGCATGAAAATATGATAAGTGGTAGCCCAGATGGGCAGAGTAAACCAATTAGGTTGTTGACAAGAAAACAAATTCCAGATCTGAGAAACTGGGTGGAAAGGACGCACAGAAAAGTAGGACACCATTTTACGTAAGCTTAAACTGGATGAAGCAGGAGCTCCACACTTACAAGCATTTCCCTCTTCATAAAAAAATATATATGTAGACTATACTATAAATGATGTAATTTGGTCAGACTGAAACACTCACACAATTTTTTTTAAAAGATCTTTAAAAACAACAGTCTCCGAACTTGAAAAATTTAATATTATCAGTACAGAGAAAAGATGCTTCATAATGAGTTTCTATATAAATTGGTGAGTTCCATGATCAACTCTTTTACTTTACTTGAATCTATACAATTCCATGCCCTACAGTGATCGTTAATAAACGTTCCACATGGTCATCCACACTAGCGACGGCCTTTTCAAATCCAACCTCATCAGCAGAAACTAGTGTTAAGTTTGAAATGTTCATCCTAGATATTTGAATACTTCAACAAGTTTAAATTTTATATATATTAGTACTAGGGAAAACTCATGTGTACTTCGCATGCCAACCCCTGTGCTCACAGAGATTGCACTATTATGAGCAAATTCTTTTGAAACAGCCTATATTTTAGGTTGAATGTTTTACTTACATATAAACAGGAATAATTTACTATTAGGCCTACATACAATAATAGTAGCACATGATTTAGTTTAATAATTTTTAGATATGTTTGGAGATAAAACTAACGGCTAGGATTACAATGGCAATAATTTCAACCTTTTGCACTCTATTTATTTGAAACTTGGCTGCTCCACCAGATCCAATTAAAATATTACTGTTTGCAGAATTATTTTTGTAAATTCGCCAAAAAATTACTATAAATAGTAAACATAACTTATTATATATCATTTTGTTCGGAATAAAACAGAGAATAAGGAAAAAATTGTTGAAAGATTAAATACAAAATGTTTCATTGAGTAGGCCTATTTTGAATATAATCGGTCAGAAAAATCAATCGATTATTTTGTTTTGTAATGAAATTAAAAATAAGAATAATAGAGTTTAGAGTTTAAAAAATACTTTTTTACACTAAATGCGACTATGATAAATAATTTAAAAAATAGTCTTGAGGTTTAACAACATTTTTTTATTGTGTAGGCCTATTTTGAATATATTAGGTCAAACAAATATGTTTTTTTTTAATGAATATAAAAGTAGTAATAAAATGATTAGCGCTTGGAAAATAGTTTTTCCCGTAAATATGTCTGTTTAACAATGTCAATTGTATTTATATTTTTTCAAAAATGTATTTTAACATAACATTTTTGCGAAATAATGGTACATAACCATGGTAACGTATAGTTTAAAAAGTTGCCATTTCTCAACACAAAATAAAACAAAAACAAGATCATTACATTATTTACATAAACAAAATTTACACAAAAGATCTTTACAAAACTGCAAAACAATAACGTACAATAAAAATAAATATTACTTGAAAAAGCGTAAACAAAAGTTACAAGACGCAAGATAACAGACGATGATACTTGTATGTCTCGATCCTGACTGGCAAACAGCAGCTCAACTTTAGAGAGATATAAAATATATTCCACAGCCAATATAATCTGTCACTGGATTCTAAACTGTTTTACCAACATTGAAGTCTCATTAGACCGAAAACCACAGATTCTACGCTTGTTTAGAAAATAGAAATCATATTAAAACGTGTGTCTGAATGAGTCCGACAGTGGAGCGCAACGGCAAATTAGCGATGTCGGACTGAGTTCGCCTATGGAGCGCAAAAGGTTAAAGTCTCTGACTATGTTAAAGACAATCAATATGTGAGTACAATTTATGTAGTATTCATAGTTATACGTTGTCATAATAACTACAACTAAATATACATGTAGATAACCTCCCATAGGAGATGTTTTAAAAGTACATTATTTTAACTAAAATTTAATTTTTGAAATGATAATGAGCCTATGTTACTCAAGAAAGTCTAAATTATATACCAATATATATTTCTCAAATAAGTTCAGTAATTTCAGAGATTATACAGAAAGTGCAACCAACAAACGTACAAAGTTTAACTCTTTGTAATATTAGAATAGATTATTTTTGTAGATGTTTTGTAATTGTCTACAACACTTTGGTATAACCTAGATCGCAAAATTGAAAATGCTTTGAATTTTGGAAAGGATACAAAATCTTGATGAGTTCACACACATGAGCATAGTTTTGAGTTAGGAAGCAGAGAGCAATGGTAGCAACAGGACTGTGACACCAGGTCTCATATAAGCAACAGAACAGCTGACAACTTTCCTGTAAAAACAACATTCAATTAATAAAATCTTCTAACCTTTGGTTAAAAAAAAAACTGAATATAGTAGGCTCAAAGTAATCAAGCCTTCCAGATTCTCCAGCTGGCCTATGGTATAAAATTATATGAAATTTATAGTATATCAGTTCATGAATTAGTTTTTGACTTTGTGATCACAAGTGCCTTACAAAAAATAAGATTATTGTCAAAATATGTTTGTCGTTTGCGGTGAAACAATTGAGGTGAGTCGTTAGTATCATGTTCGTGTTTGTAGCAGATATGTTAATTCAGTTGCACAATTAAAACATAAAGGTATCATATTCAACGGTATATTGAAGCTTCGCGTTGAGCCACGGCCAGTGTAATTGCACATGTTTCTAGTTGGTTCTCTGTGTCCCAGTAATAGTACTAATACTGAATAATAATTCAGACAGCTTGCCTTATTTTAATGTGTTCCCACTTCAACGGACTGATGTAATTTGGTCTTTTGGGTTTTTAATAGTTTGCTATCTCCTCTCTAAATAAAATTATACTTCATGCTGTTTTAATATTAATATTGACTGTCTTACTATGACAGATAAAATGAATATTATTCATTAATTGAAAGATAATGGTACATACTGCAAGATTGTATGTCGTAGGCTAAAATAATTATTAGTACAATTAACTATTTAGGTTTTTTTTTTACTTTTATTTACTATAATAATCTTTTCTCTCTTTTAATAATAATAATAATGCCCCACTAGTTGGGCATCAAATTTATAATATTTACAAAACTAATTTTAATCTTTGAGTGGTCTAATAGGATTAGCCTATTTATGATAATCTTATATTACTTTGAACTTACATGATAGCTGTACTTTTAATCAAAACTATAAATAAGAAACAGAATATACATTTTATTTTTTCTTTAATTGTAATCAAAATTGTATCATATACATTTACTCTTTAAAAGAAAACATTGATAATTTTATTATGTTCACAAGATTGTTGTTTAGATTGTTCATTTACAGATTTCTTAAGATTGCCCATCAGCTTTGCTCAGTTAATATTTACTGATTTATTACCTAAAGTCATATGACAATAAATCTTTTATAAAATCTCGGGAAGGGTTATCGGCCGGGTTTGGATAATCTTTTTTATAATATGCATTTGGATTTTAATCTATGTTAGATATTGAATTTAGAAAATGGCATCAAGATTGTGCTTAAGGTAAAATATTCAAAGTTCATTAATTTGATTAATTAGTCTCATTTAGTTGATTTTAACTATTTTCTTTATAAAGTATACAGACTATACCAAGTTCTGTTCAATGTTAAACGGTTTTGTTTCAGGTAACGCTTTTATTTTTTAACTGAATAAATATCGGAATTGCAAAAAAAAACACATCTTCATATTTGGACTTCTGGCTGTAGAATGCCTTCGAACTAGGCGGTAGTTAGGTCATTTTCAATTGTCTCCTAGGGGGGTTCTTGGTATTGCTCATTTCATTTCCTTTTGTTGCACATCTGATCTCCGATTGGTCGGTTGTAGTTCATTTCGTTAGGCTCCATGTATTATATATAAGGTTATAACATTTCTTGTGTGAATATCGCATATTCGCGTGTAACATGAGTATTTATTTAGCACATTAATATTTCTTTTAAATTTATGCCATATTGGTTAAAATTACCATTATATTAGTAAAATAAAATTATGTATTAAACCGCGACCTTAGTATCAAGCAGGCCTACTCTAGTGTGTTAATGGCTCAATGTTACATCCTTATGTTATTTACGTTTTACAATCTCTTTACAATAAATACTAATACTTTTACTTTAATTGACATTGTTTTACTGAACACTTATTTATGTTACACATATCTATATTATGTTCTATTGGTTGTATTTAGGTTTTCTTATAACATAATTTCGAATCGCAACCTTTAATATCGATCATATGTTGAGATGTTTGTTTACATTGGTATAACCTAGTTTGGGTTCAATACGATTTCTGATCTTCACACTGGATAACTGTGATTAAAGAATTGGTGTTAATGCTTGTTTGTTAATTTTATAGTGTGTTAATAAATGGAAAAGTGCTATGTAAAAGTGTGGTATAATTTATTGTGATCTTGGTTGAAGTAGGCTAGGCCTAGGCTAGGTTTGTTTTTGTTTTTGTGAATTGGCAATCTTTTAAGTTATAGGTCATTGTGTGATTCATGAGATTTGATATCATTATATTACACACAAAATGTTATTAATAATTAATAAAATATTTCTTTAAAACTTTAAAAAAAGATGTTGATTTTGATGTGAATTAATTCATATTTAACGAATAAAACCTGATTTCAATAATTTTACAGATTAATATATTATAAAACTATTAGAATTATTGTATTTTAAATATAAGGTGCAACGTACCAAATTCGGAAAATAAAATAAACAATGAATGAAAAATAAAATAAAATCAAAATTGTAAATTATTAAAATTAGAAATCACAATATACTAGGGGCTCTGCCCCTGGACGCTCCGCGTCCCAACCCCGGCTCGGCCTTCGGCCTCAGATGGCTGCTTCGCTTCGCTCGCAGGTGGAAAATTTGATAAAGAATCTCGTTAATCTTTTGCTCGTTTGTACATAGGTGACCGAGCATAAATTAGCTGTTTTATTTGGCAGCTGACTCAAACTCATTAAACATTATCTCCATAAGATTAACATAGGAAATTTGAAGGATTGTATACCGGGGCTCCTTCTCGGGTGAATAGCGGCTGAACGGATGATAATATATAAGACTTGACATATCTGTGAATGATTATGTTCAGTTTTTGATCCAAATTAGCTGTTTTATATATAATAGGTTTGTAACAACCAATGTTTGAATTGAATTAAAATATAGTTATCATTTTTCGTTGATTTTTGTTTGTGTTTGTTTTTAGTTTGTCAATGTAACCTCAAAAAGGTAATACTACATTTGATACTGATTTGATCCAAATCAGTTGTTGATCAAAATCAGCTGTTTTAAGCTTTTCATACGAACAGCTGTTTTTGTGTCCTTGATAAAATCAAAAGAAATATTTCTTCTTCTTCCTTAAGATTGACCTTCCATAAGATTAACATTGAAACTTTGAGGGCCACTGGGGCGTAGCCCTAATGTCCTAGGACTTCGGTAAATGCTTGATGACATATCTACAGGTAATAAGACACATTTTAAAACAAAAATCATCAAAATCGGTCCATTAGGAGAGGCTGGGCGATTGGAAATAGGTTTTGACCAAATTCTTTTAATATATATAGATTTAACCTAACTGCATAAACAGAGTAATATTCAGAGACAAAATGCCTACCTCAGAGTTTTCTGTAACAACTATTACAGTAAAACAGTTGAACTAGGTCCTATGACGACATGTAAATGGTGTACATCTATGAAGTGGTATAAATGACATGGTTCAGAACCTACGATTCATGTACTTATGACACACAAAATTACCATCATTTGTCGCATTTATTTCACCAAAATAATTAGGCTATGCAATAGCGAAGCATTGCCGGGTCAGCTAGTATACATACAAATGCAATATACTCAGTATTGATTACTAGATCTTGCGTCTCTCATTTTACTAGACCCTTCATTCCTTGTGTCCTCTTTTATATGTTACAACGGACAAAACTCGTTGTAGGTCTTGAGTTTAAATTTGCAATTAATTTTGTAAATTTGAATAATATGGACTTGCCGTGAGTTAAAGCCAAATGTAGGTCACGAGATCAGCATGTATACGCGGGCGGTCTGTTATCGGGTAGAATTAAACTTTTGGACCCTGCCTGTCTGAAAAGGATTGGGAACTTATAAAAATTACTTAAAAGATTCCTACGGGAAGCCAAAATCCAAGATTTGAATAAAAAATAAAAATCTTCGGGAAATGCATTACGCTAACCGCGGGTGTATTTACTGCAAGATTAGATATTAAAAAATCATAAAGTTACGTAAGATACGAGCTTTCAAAGAATGAGAAAATTTTCAAAATTCCTCTAATTTAAAAAAGAAAAGGTTTTTTAGGCTTTTCTTAAAAAGACCTAAAATAAAGGTGAAATAAGTTTTAGCGAAATTTTGTCATATAAAAAAGTTAATGGTAATTTATAAAGTTTAAAGGATAAAAAAGTAGGTTAAAAATAAAGTTTTTTAAATTCTAACTAAAACAAGTTTTAGTATTGATAAATGTAAATTATAATGTAAAAGAAAAACTAGAAAATTTATAAAAGGAAAAAGGTGATAGATTTTGCACCTTTACAGCTAATTAAAAATTTAAACTCAAACTTTTAACAATTCAAAATAGTAAATAGTATGCAAACGAAGTAGTTATGTAAAAATAATCCAGTATTTGAAATATGTTTCGGGA
>JAGFPH010007092.1:10739-27716 GCA_018207615.1 Philaenus spumarius | reverse complement strand
ATATTTAACAAATAAATAAATTGTCACTGATATGTATTATAACAGATTATACCTCGTCTGTTTTGCATTAATAGCACTGATTCTATTATTTTAAAAACTGTTTAAAACTTTCGAAATTCACAGAAACGTTTTTTTTACATGTTCTTACTTCCAGGCTTTGGTTTGTACTCATTCTTCAAATTGAAATTTTGCGCGTCCCTTTTGTATTGTACTCGTTACACTTTCCTAGCGCTGCGGTCACTGGTACTCTAATCTCATTGGTCAATCCTACATTCCTTCTTGTAATTTAAATTTTTATCTTTAAACTGCGAAACATGTTCGTTACTTGTACATAATTATTTGTTGTCTATTTCTTATTTGCATTTTTCTTATTAAAATATTATTTATCAAAATTAATTACCGGTAATTAAATCTTGTTACATTTAAAATCAACTTGATGGTGTCTCTGTTTACAATAATTGTTTTTGATACAACATCGTTTCTTGAATAGATTCTACTGTTTTTAAGCATCTGATATGACTTCAGTGGCGGATCTTCTGTTTGGGCTAGCGGGCTTAAGCCCCCCCTAGATAAAACTCACGGCAAAAAAAAAAATTATAATAATAAAATATATTATATAAAACAATTTTAGAAAAACTGAAAATTAATTCATTTTTTGGCGGTAGTTTGGCCTACATTACTTTAAATGGACGGGTTTTGTTACTTTTCATTTTACAGTATAATTTAAAGGGTAAAACTAGTGAAAAAATGGAACACTTTTTCGAGACTTCGGCTCGTTCGGACAGAACACACGAATTGAAATTACGACTTTTTAACCCTCAAAATTGGTTTTCCCGTACCCAAAAATATATGAAACGATACCTGACACAGAATTTTCAAATTGTTGACACAATATTTTCAAAATGTTTACCCAAAAACGTGACCCGACTCGCTACGACTCACGCTAGAAAGATCAAAAGCTTTTCAACTCTCCGCAATAAAATTAAGAAGATTTTGGTACAATCAGAAGTTTTCTACGATGTCTGTGAATGAGTGCTTATATCGTGTATGCAGGAAAACAGACACACACAAACTTACCGCATGATTTCAATACTTCTGCATTCTAATGCGAGCCGAAGTAATTAATAATTGTTATGTACCGGTATTATAAAGAAGGTTTTAGTCCTAATTTGAATTCAAATAAATTAACCATTGATTGGAGCTATGAGCCAGTAACCACTGCAACGGCAGAGAGGAGCTTTTCAGTTTTAAGACGTTCGAAGACGTAACTGAGGAGAACTATGGGGGATTCCCGAATCTACGGCCTGGCCTTAGCCAATATCTTAAAAAAGAGAAATTGATGTTGAAAATGTTATAAATGTGTTTTGTCAAAAGAAATCTAGACGTATAATAATTGAAAATTTGGAGTGTGATTGAACATTTAAAAACATTAAATAAGGAACATATTTTTATGTTTGTGATTTTTTATGAATAAATAACATTGCTGTATTAACATGTGAAACAGAGGTTTTTAAATTTATGTATGTGTTAATAATTACAAAGTGAAATGCACCGCATTTATTTCTGACTAACACAAAGATATAAGTCAGCAGAATTTATATTTGAAAGTGCTTTTGTGTTGTTTGCTGCTTAACTTCTTGGGGTACTGTTACATTCAAACACAAATGAAGATGAAGCATTAGTGTAATTACATTATTATGATTCAGGCCTTTTTTGAAAATATTTGTTGTAGTTAAATGTAGTCTGTACAGTATCTGCAATAACAGCCATTATTAAAACATTATATTTCATCACTAGGACCGAAAGTGACGCTTTGCGATACGAGCTCAAGTTTAACGACCGAGGCGAAGCCAAAGTCGGAAAATGAGCGAGGATTGAAAAGCCACTTTTAACCCGTGTGATGAACGATACTTTCCATCACACTGTGATTAATAGTAATAATAATAAATTTCAAATACTTTTTTTCAAAATAACCTATCGTTTGTCAATAACATTCCTGAAGTATAATGACAACATAGTTTACGTTTACAGCACAAACTAAATTATTGAGATCAGGTGATTTTAATATCAATAGCGATACAAATAAAAACTTTCCTTAATTCAAAGTTTATCTTGTCTTTCGTGTTTTATTCTGCCATTAATAATAATAGACACAATACACTACTACCGAAACAGGTACATGAATAAACGTACTGATTTACTTTTTTAAATAATAAGTTAAAAGTTAATTTATTTAATACTTGTACATAGTATCAATCTGTAGTTTTATTGTTACTCATGGTGTTTCTTTGTTAAAATCGTAATTATATCTAACAAATTAATAACACGACATTTCAAATCATAATTATTATTGATAGCGCTACTGGTGTTATAATTTATAACTAATTTACAGATCGGCACAAATCTCCAGCTGATTTTACTGATCTAGACCGAGAAAATGCTATTTTCAATACTCACAGCTGATATTGAAAGTGACTATTTTCGATACAGTGTGATGATAAGGGTTTTTCCTTATAACTTTGTAATCATTTTGGTAGTCTTAAACTGCTTTAAAATCAAGTTTTTAGAGGATATTTGTTTACAAAAATTTTCCAGGGGAGGGCCCTCCAGTGGTATTTAGCCCCCCCCCCCGCCTTTGCTCAATCCTAGATCCGCCCCTGTAAATGACACCGAATAATAAGGTAAATCAGATGCTACAGTTAGCCAAAAAATGGAACGCAGTGGACAGCTATGTACGTCAAGTATTGGAGAAAAAAGCTGAGAATAGTAGGAATATAGCTCCGTAGAAAAGGTTCTAGAGCCCGATTAAGGCAAATGTGGTTCCACGCCAAAGTAATGCGGATATAGCGTTGCCAGCGTGGATATAAGCCTGGATTACACCGGGAGACTAATAAAAAAAAAATTGATTTCTATTTTAAAATGTATTTTTAATAAAAGATTATCTTCGATAATGTATTTGTTCATAGAAAAGAATGGGCTAGCTCCGACCACCTAACTGAGAAATTTGATAAAAAATCGAAACAATGGATGAAAATAAAAAAAAAATCAGTTATAATTTAATATTATTAGAAATATACTGTATATTAGATAGACTCATGAAAAGAGTTTTGTTAATAACATAAGTGAAAAGAGTGCTTTGATCAGTAAGTGCTGATCACAATATTTAATATGTTTAATTAAATTCAGTCCATGAAAACAGAAATAAATCATTTGAGAAAAGTAAAAAAAAATAAAAAATGATCTGTTCATGAATGTTATTAATGTACAAATAAGTCTAGTAAGTAGAGGCTAATGTATTTTTTACGCTTTGAGTGAGAAAATATTTAAAGAATTAAATCAATTGTTGGCACTAATATCATGATTAGTATTGTTACTATGGTTTCACTTTTAATTTGTATTTCTTCAAAGGAGCATCACAAATTTTGTTCCTTATAAATAATACTAAGTAAACATTGCATTTAAAAATATCCCATACAATTACAATAAAATTCGTATACTAAGAACTCCATTTAAAAAAAAAAAAGGTGAGTACATACAGTTGAACTTGGTTAAAATGTTTTAAAGATGTACCAACAGGAAATCGTATTTTTGTTACCTTGAGTGAAAGGACAAACAACTATACAGTATTACTATTATTGGCAACATTATTCATGACGTTTAAAAAGAAAAACACTATACTTTTCTTTTAATGTGCAGTAGGGTCCCGATAATTGGAGCATAGGTCATCTACAATCATAAATTAGGTAACATTGGTTCGACAAAGCAGAACATCAAGCAACGGTGCGACATTGTCACAGAACAAAAATGAGGGCTGCCAAAAGATATCATATAGAATAAAAGTTTTTTGCAGCTCATAAACTAGGGATGGGTCGATTCTCGGTATCACCGATACTTTACCTTTGGCATCGGTATCGAGAATTGATAGCCGAAACTCGATACCGAGAGATACTCAGTTTATATCATTGTCGGACTTGCCAGTTCTCTGTATTTTGAATGTAATCTCTGGTACATTTTCTGTATTTAAAATTTAAACCCAATTCAACATTTAATAATAAATATCTGCAGGAAAACGTGTAAAACTTTCTTAGTTTGATGTATGTAGACATTTTACCTACTAAAATGATGAGGCAATTGTTTGTTAAGTAAACACTTCTTGTTTTATTTGTATCCATGCGTAGTCTTAGTTATTTGTACTAAGACTAAGGAAGGTAAAGTAGGCTCAAGGTCAAACACTTATGGATTTGTTTCTATAGAATTAGGGTGTCTGCTGTGACAAAAAGTTACAAATTTTATAGATCGGTAATTAAAGTATAATAATTCTATTAGTTTGTGTGAAACATTTTGGGGATTTACGTTACCTGTGATTTATGTTTTTTGTGGGAGTCCCAACTCAGTGCCTTTGTTTTACTTGTTATTCGGTCCTGCAAATAGCAACATTTAATTTACACTTTTACCGAATTTTGCAAGTGTCGTCTAAATAAAACGTTCGTGGACCTTAACCGTTGTAATTTGTAAGTTTTAACGCTGATATTTCATAGAAACAGGACCAAATTATTGTTCTTGGGAGTAGGATTTTCACGGAAATACGCTGTTGTATATTAAATTGCGTTTTTTTAAATTAGCGCTAATAATATTCGGACGTAGTACTATTTTGCGAACATTATTTGTAATTGTATTTTAAATAATATTTCAAGAATGGTAGTTCATAAAGTTGGCACAAATTGTATTCGGGCATCGACTTTTTTCACGGACATATGCTGAGATTGTATTTATTACAAATAGTTAGTTGAATTACTGGTTGTTTTTTGTTGATAGGTATCGGTATCAAGAATTGGGAATCGAAGAATTTGGTATCGACCCATCCATCATAAACAAAATTTTAACCCGATCTTCACTAATAGTACAAGTATTACTATTTTATAATCTTTGTACTAGCCTTAATACATCATTAACTGTATTGTTGCACTTATCATTTGTACACTAATCGATCCATTTCAAATGACATTCGACTATCATTATAACTACAATTTTAAATTGACTCGTCCCAAAGCAACCAACTAATCGACTACATAAGGGACTACCCGAATAAACGACTATTTTAACATCAAGATGTTTTACCATCTTAGCTCTGGGGTTATTATTAATCCTACACCTTTAACATGATTATGTGTATAGAAGGTTCCAACGGGGTTGGCGTAAGGAGCACGCAGGGGTTTCCCCTAGTTTGTAATATTCTGTGAAAGATTGTTTTGAATTTTTCCCATTACATTGTAAAATATTTACTGGCAATAAAGCCTTTTTTTATTCTTATGAATGATACACTGAATTTAAAATGGCATTTAATATGTACCTTTAATATTGTGTAGAATAAATTGTTTTGTAAATACAGATCCCTAATATTTGGAATTTATTTCATTTCAGCACTGGCCTTAACTGATTGGATTCCAGAAGAAAACATCCTACATTTGTGATCATCAGAAAAGATAAGTTCTATAAAAGTTGTGGACATAAAAATAAAAATTGTAATATAAAATGTATTTACGCTTGTATAAACCGCACCATGAATTTGAGACAAATTTTAATATGAAGAAAATGATGCAACAAAAAACTATAATTTAAAAAAGAAAATATTTAAATAATCCAAATTAGGTCATTAGTAGAACAGTAGGCTAGGGAGGAAATGCCAAAATAATAATTTTGAATACGGTTAAATTTAAGGGAAAAAGTTACAAAAGAAAATCATTCTTGTAATGTTTTTTAAAAATAAAAGTAGATATACTATTAATTGGGAATATTTTGAGTACTGCATAAGCCCAACCCCATTTTTACCTATCTATTTTTAGTAATAAATGTGCGGCCTGTTCAAGCGTAAATACGATAGTTCGCCAGATAGCGCTTCTTAGGATTTCCGTAGAAAGTATGTCAAGTTTTTGAAACGGGGCTCCTCTTATCCAAAGCTACATTGGATTCCCCAAGTACGTGTGTATATATACATCCATAGTGTATATATACTCTAGTATTAATACATGATTTTATATACTGGTATTATGGTCTAAGTTAAACTTAGCCATAATTCACGTACTTGAAAAACGGTCGGCTACCATTTAGCGAATAAATAAGTGGTTAAAAGTCGTACCTCAAACACAGACCATGACTCACAGACTACAGACCACAGACCATTTGTTCAGCCATGGAACCTTTGTGTTTCGGGATTCTTGGACCGTGTGTTTGAAACCCAATTGGTCAACGTCTTACCAAAGTTACATTCGTTGTCCACAAACACGAGTGCATGCATGAAGGGTATTTTTCAAAATAAAGAAAGCTACCTTTGGACATTTTTTGTCCACGTGTTTGGAAACAATGTCAAAAACAAGTACGTGTATTTACATGTATTGGACATGTATTTTCGAAAGAGTCCTTTGAGAAACATGGTCTGGTTTAGTTAAGTAGTATTGTCTGCCAATATCAATAATAGTTGGTGTAACTACAACATTTAGTTAATATTATGTTTTTTGTAAAGTTTCAGAGTTTGAAAACAATAGCCAATGTCTGGAGCTGATAATCACAAAACATTTGACTGGCAGAGTAAGTATTTATTCTTTTTAATCAAGTTAAAAAGCTAAGTAGTGTGGTTGAACATTTTTAAACCTTATTCTACAACTTTAGCAAAGTTACTACGTAACATAATATTGAATACATATATGAAAATTTGATAACTAAAGGTGACAAGAATATACGAAAAATATATAAAACAATATGGGGGACTTTTGCGTTAGACGATCACACGGCTACGTTTTCCTACAAAGACATTCTAAACAAAATGTGTTTGTTATGATGCATTTTTTATGATGTTTAGAACAGGTATATAACAAAAACCTAACCTAACCTAACCTGATTAGCGACATGGTCTGCACTAAGTAGAACTTGATTCACAACTTGCTAACTAGCAGTTGCCCACCGCTCTGTACTACTGCCCTTCTGACTGCACACGATGAAATAAGATTACTGATAAGAAATTCACATTTAGAATGTTTTTCAAGACATGCTAATGTTAAACTGATAACAAATGAGTCAATTTATCTTCGTAGAAAAAGGTTTGATCCGTGGGTCGTATAACGCAAAAGCCCCCAATATGGTAAACTCACATAAATGAAAACTAAGCTATAAGTTGTACGTTTTATGAAAGCTTGGCTAGGTACGGAAGGTGCTTGCAAGTTAGTTCAACTGAAAAGTAATTTATACATGAGTTTTAGCCTCCTGAACTATAATAGTTTCAAACTAGGTTACATACCTTAGGTACCGTCAACAGTTCTGCATCTTTTTTTCGGCGACGACCGGTTTCGGAAGACTATACTATACTTCCATTGTCAAGTCACAAGAAACACGAATAACAAAAAGCACACCTAACATTAAATAAAACAACATGTCTAACATTAATAAATAAATAACACAACGACACACTTCGAGCATGCTGGCTAGCCGGTTGTACGGAGAACTAACCTCCTTGTGATTGCTACCTCTACCCCATCCCCACTTGTTTAGTTTGGATGTCGCTTATCTTACTACTCGGGCTCTGTGAACTTATACGATTAATGGTGTTGAACAACATGTTAGAATTATACTTTAACTTCTCATTAAGTTTATTGTCAGTATCGTATTTAAATGCATTGTATATGTGCATTTCTTCCAAACTCGACATAAAATGAGACTTTCGGCATTTGTGTAAAATATCCATATTAGTATTGATATCTACAACGTTGTGACAATTTTGTACTAGGTGGTCGGCAAACTTAGATTTTTGTGTTATTTACGACTTTCTAGGAATATGTTCGCAAAATCTAGTTTTAAATGACCGACCCGTTTGACCGATGTAAAATTTAGGGCAGTCCAAACACCTGATTTTATAAATTTCTGTTTGTTGGAAAATCATTCTTCTTTTTGTCATTCATTCTACAATTGAATACTAATTAGTATTTTTGACTACTAATCTTCCTAGTCTGTGTTGGACGTCTTGCAAGACAATGTGACCTTCTGTTTCCAGAACTCATTTTTAATAGTATAATGTAAGGCATCTCCATACTCGACACATACAAATTTCTGATTAGCCTTGGGTACTACAATCTGCCTTCTTGTGACTTGACAATGGAAGTATAGTATAGTCTTCCGAAACCGCTCGTCGCTGAAAAAAGGATACAGAAATGTTGACGGTACCTGAGTTATGTAACCTAGTTTAAAAAGCAATAGCAAAAAAGTGTTTTTTTTTTTAAGTATTTTAATAATAAGTCGTCATCAAGTAGGCTAGTATGAATTCTTAAGCCAAGTGGTTGTGGATTGGGTACACACAATTTAATTATTTGTAAACGAAAATGGTAAAAAGTGTTAATATTGGCATGAAAGTGAATTTAAAGTGATAATGTAGTAATAAACTAATATAAAAAATCCTTGTTAATTTGAATGAAAAGTAGTCAAAGGAGAGTTAGAAGAATTGTCAAAGGTTAACTTATAAGGTGTACTCACAAGCTTTTGACTGTGTATAAAACCAGGAATTTTTGTAAACATATTTACGTGAGAGAAGATGTATGTCTTTGTGATAAGGAAGTCATTATCTGTTAATTGAAAAAGTATTGAATTGAAATTTATTTCAACATTTTTAGTTACCATGTGGCCTACAAAAAGGTTAATCTCTATCCCTACAAAATACTGTGTAACCTTTCTATGAAACTCTACTTATATCACATATATAGGTGTATTATACAGGATGGGCCATAAGTTAGTTGTCACTAGTAACCCTTAGGCATTGTTTTGCCTAGCGTAGTCCTAGTCTGTTGTGAACTTGACAACAATTACGCTTAAAGATAGTTGACACTAGCAGTTTGAGGTTATTTTGTTGGTGTATGTTATTTAATCAATGATGAATAGAAACAGATTAAGTACAAAACAGCTTGTATTTGTTTTAAAATCATGGTGGAAATATGACCATAATTACAGTGATGTTTGTGATTCGTTTGTGGAACGTTTTCCAAACGTCAAACCTCAATATTGACAAGGTATTCGGAAATTAAATGTAAGATTCGAAGAGACTGGGTCAGTGGCGGAGCTTTCTCGTTCAGGTAGGCCAGTGAGAATCTTAACGAAGAAAAGTATTCTACAGAAGAGAATCTTAATGTTGTTAAGCAATGTTTTGTGCAATCACCTACTAAATCTCAAAGGAAAGCGTCTAAGGAGTATGGAATAGCAAGAACAAGTCTACGAAGGATGCAAAAAAGCTGAAATTGAGAGTATATAGGCCTACTTTAATTCAAGGCCTACTTGAAGATGATCATGACAGGCGTTTGGAATTCTGCGAGTGGTACACAATCCGACATGAAGCTGATCCCATGTTTTACAAAAGTATTCTTTGGAGCAAGGAAGCGATTTTTAAAGTGAATGACAGAGTGAACAGACTAAACTGTGTCTATTGGGATTATACGAATTGGAGACAGAATTGAACGCGCCTGGCTTGAGTGTAAGGGCAGGGATTTTTCGCGGCGGCCTAATCGGGCCGTATTTTTTTAATGCTGCAACATATGATTCATGAAGTGTTAATAGAACTGGAAAACAGTCCATCATTTGAAATCTCCAGTCGGTTAAGAAAAAGTTGATATGGCAATAAGATGGAGCCCCCAACAAAAACTTTCTCAACAAAAACTTTGATGAATGGATTGGCAAACGGGGCACTATCAAATGGCCTTCATGATTCCCAGATATCACACCCATGGATTTTTCAGTCTGGGGCACACTAAAGAATGAGTTTTATTCCGTCAAGGTTCATATTGAACATTTGAAGGAACGTATCCAATCAGAATTTTTTTGAAATAAATTTGAAGTAGGTATTTGTATTTTTATTTTTGACTACTGACTTACGGCCCACTCTGTATTGTTTAAATGTGTTGATGGTGCTTTTGTTAGACTTGGTAAAACCCAAACCAGCTATAAACATATTTTGTTGCTTCTTTCAATAGGCTCCCTGAATATGCTAGAGTGGTCTCTGTGAGACATTTTACTTGTGTTGTGGAAAAGTTGTTGAAAGACAAGTCATTCTATAGTGTCCGGGAGTTCATGGATGCAGACATTAATAACTTGGGTTTTTTTTTGTGGGCAGAATTTTTGTAATTATTACTGACTATGTCAGTTGCAGCTATGGTTGTTTAACGACAGTAAAATATTTCTTTTTACATTCTATTCTATTTAAGCCAAACGGGATAAAATAAATGTAAATAGTAGTTGGCTAATCTATAAACTAATCCTAAAACTAATTTTCCAAACAAAGTATCTTAATTGTGTCAATTTTGTGAGCAACACTTTTATGATGTACCAAATTTATGAATGTTGTAAATCTGATTTTAAAAACTTTAATCTTCCTCGCATCAATTTAATTTATAATTTTCTGTTAACAGTGAAGCTACGCTGCCCACCATTCTATTGGAAAGTTGGAAACAGAAAGAACAAAGTTATTGTATTCAAAAGAAAACGAAAGGCTCAGCTAAGGTTAGTATCGTTGTTTTGTATTCCCAAAGTAAAATCAGTTGTTAGCATTATCACTGTGAGCTGTTTCAGTTAACGAATTGTACGGCTGACATTTCCACCATCTACATTTTTACTAAAAAAGTTGTAATTAAGTATTAAGTCGCAAACACATATTTTGTTTCTTTTCAATTCGCACCTACTTTATGGGATAACCTAGTGGTAGTAATTCACCAGGTTCCAAACAGGTGTTCTAGTGACAGAAAAAGATCAAGAGCTATGGAAGGAGTCCCAAAGCACGAGTCTTGTAGACCAATTTTTATAAAATTAAATATTTTAACTCTATATAGTATATTTATCCTTCATTCACTGATGTATATTAAAGAACATGACACCAGAAATAAATGTCTGATTGATGGGGCTCTTGTTAGACTTGGTAAAACCCAAAGGAGCTATAAACATATTGATGCTTCTTTCAATAGGCTCCCTGAAGATGCTAGATTGGTCACTCTCTGAAAGCAGATTCAAAGCTCTTGTTTTAACTGGTACAAGGGTGTGGCCTTTTACTCTTTGAATGATTTACATGCAATGTGATCTATCAATATAATCTAGTTTAAAAAAATAACATGACTAAAAATTTAAGAATTTGTATTTTTAGTACACATATGTAATTTTACACATGTTATGACTTTTGTCTATTGCATTGTAAAATGTTTAACCGAAATAAAGCATTTACTGAATTACTATGCTTACGTTTAAGAAATTCAATTGAAAGGATATAAAGTAGCATAGGTGTTATAGAATGTTTGTATTAAAATTTGTTTTCGCAACTTCTAAATAGCACACATAGTACTAACACATTTATTTTTCTATTCAGATTTTGACCGAAATAAATAAAACGAACAAGAAGAAGAAACAGAAACCAAGAAGATACACTGAACAAGAGTTTAACAGAAAGTATAATGTACGCTCAGTGATGAAATGAATCGCAGCTAAACCTAGCTATGAAATAATTCAATAACATTTCCATGCACAATTACTCGATATTATGTACACTACAAAATCTTGCTATACATTGGAGATGGTCAAAATATTTGCCAAAACCTATTTCAAGCTCTCAGTAATAAATCTAAAGTATTAATTCTCTTAAATAATTTTGTTTTATTTTTGCTTGTTCATATTTAAGTTGGATTTTAGTATGTTTATGGCTTAAAGTTAAAGAGAAATTGAAAACCAATCAAAAGTGTGATACCACAGTGGGATTTACATAACTGTTTAGATTAAATAAAAACTAACCGTGAAGAAACGGTTGAAATCACAGTTGATTGAATTGTGCTACGTTATGTTACAAGGAAAATAACGCAATGATCACTGTTCTGCTGCTGCCTGTTTCCGAAGTAATAGGTAACAGAATCTATTAGTTTCGTCATTTTTCTTTGCGAACACAATGATAGTTATCTTATTCTCTCTATTAACGTCGACTGAAACCAGAGTCAGCATTTATTAATAATATTTTATTTCCTCGAGATTTAGCTTTCTTTCAACGTTATTAAATCAAAGACTGTTTAACTTTGGTTGTTATTATTTCGTACATGTTACATGTTAGTGTTTCCCACGTTAACATTGTCTTTCCTTGTATAAAATCGGTCAGTTGAGATTTAGCCACTGGCCACTTTATAATCCAAACGAATTAGTCGCCGAATATAACCTGTTAAAATTCAAGCAAAGACGAATTAGTAAAATCGCCGGTATTTGTTTGACATTTTGATGTTTTACTTCGGCTCGCATTAAAATGCCGAAGTATTGAAATCATGCGATAATTTTGTGTGTGTCTGCCTGTCTGTTAACACGATATATGCACTCACAGACGTCGTAGAAAACTTCTGGTGATGAAAAAATCTTCGTAATTTTACTGCGCAGAGAGCTTTCTAGTGTGAGTCGTAGCGCGTTGGGGGTCACGTTTTTGGAGCAAAATTTTTTTAAATACAGTGTGGGGTAACGTTTTATATGTTTTTGGATACGGGAAACTCAATTTTGACAGTTAAAAAGTCGTAGCGCGTCCGGGTCACATTTTTGGGCCAACATTTTTGAAAATACGGTGTGGGGTAATGTTTTTGGATACGGGAAACCCAACTTTGAGAGTTAAAAAATAGTAGCACGTCGTGTTCATGTTTTTGGTCAAAAGTTTTAAAATATTGGTTCAAAATTTTTTAAATACAATGTGGGGTATCGTTTTATATATTTTTGGATATGGGAAACCTAATTTTGACAGTTAAAAAGTCGTAGCTTGTCGGGGTCACGTTTTTGGGCCATCATTTTGAAAATACAGTGTGGGGTATCATTTATAAGTTTTTGGTTACAAGAAAACCGATTTTAACAGTTAAAGAATCATAGCTCGTCGGGGTCACGTTTTTGGAGTCGATATTTTGAAAATGCTGTGTGGGGTGTTGTTTTATATGTTTTTGGGTATGGAAAACCCGATTTCAACAGTTAAAGAGTTGTAGCGCATCGGGATAACGTTTTTGGATCAAAACTTTAAAAATACAGTGTGATTTATCGTTTTATATGTTTTTGGGTACGGAAAACCTGATTTAGACAGTTAAAAAAACATGAGCCGAAGTCTCCAAAAAGTGTTTCATATTTTCATCTTGTTGTGTTTGTAAACAAGTGATTGATGTAATGTTATCTTGTTTACTCTAAAGCTGTTAAAATTAAGTATTTATCGATTTAATCCCCAATTGTTACCTAGTACTACACCTAAGTAAGTAGTAAAAAAGCTCAGCTCATCAAAAGCTTGAGTTCATGAGCTTTAAAAAAAGCTAGGCTCGGCTCAGCTCGAACTCAAAAATCTAGGCTCGCACAGGCCTAGTGATAAGAAGCAGAAAAAATTATTACACGTGTATTTATGAGCTCTGTGTAAAGTTGGATTATTTTACAAAGCAGCCATATAATAGGCAGGACTACCACGAGCCTAATGTATACAAAAGTGTTGTTTTTCCTGTGTTTTAAAAATTGTCCTAATGAATAACAAATACACATTAGAAATGTTCAGTGTTTATACAAGTCATGATAATGCAGACGGAATTCTGACACATTAGATCTACAAAAAGGACATTAATGCGAACTGTAGAAGGCAAGGTACATAAAGTAGTCAGTTAATAAATAAAATTAGTTATGTGACGAGTGGAATGATCTTTGACTCACGCTCTTAAAAAGATAAGGAACCTTAGGCACATTTGCCAAACTTTCACTGGAGTAGTTTTTATTTTTTGTTACAGCCAATTCTTAAATATTGTATTTAACAACTTTTGCATGTTGCCAAATATTAAAGAAACCCATGTTTTTGTATTTTAAAGTTTCATCAAATACTGGTTGCCCAGGTGTAAGCGGCCCATCATGCTATCGATGTTGAATGCACGGATTAAAAGGTTAAGTAAGTGAATTACAAAAAGTTATTTTCTAAAACAATTAATGTTGTACATTTTAATACCTTTAAAGCAGTTCTAAATTTGTGAACATGTTAATTTTAATTTCCTGCTTTCCCAGATTAAAAATAGGGTATATTAAATCTAAGGATCGGTTGATTCTAGGTTTTGTCAATTCTCGATTCTGATTCCTAGAATTCGATTCCCGATTCTTGATTCCTAGAATTCGATTAAAACTACCACAATTACCAAAACAATGTAACTATGGGGAAAGGAAAATGAATCCACCAAGTTTGCCTTAAATGCTTAAATGTATACAAAGTTTAATAATATCCAAAATAGAATAGACTATTGCTCTTTTTTGAATGGTCATGCAGCAATTAAAACTTAATTTAAATTACAATGGCTAAGGTTCGCGAAAAGGTTATTTAGATGACACTTGTAAAATTCGGAAAAAGTTTAAATGTCGCTATTTGCAGGAATGATTAACAAATAAAACAAAAGCACTTTATCGGGACTCTCACAGAAAACATAAATCACGGAAAATGTAAATCTCGAAAATATCCAAAATGTTTTACCCTAACTAAAACAAATATAATTATTATACTTTAAATACTTTTGTTATCGATCTATAAAATTTTTAACTTTTCTTCACAGTAGACTCTCTAGTTCTATAAATAGACACGATAACAAATTAATCCATAAGAGATTGGACCTTGAGCTTACTTTACCTTCCTGTATCAACCTACCTTTCAGTTGTCAGATAGGCCTAAATTTAAAATTGTTTTTTTTGGTCACACTCTTTAACACTATCATGTAAATTCATTTGTAGCGCAGCGTAGAGTCATGCGCGGCGACTTGTCTGTCTGTCCTTCGATATCACCGACATATCTTAAAAACAGACTTACAATTTTGATGAAATTTTTTTTTTTTGAATTTTTTTTTATATAGGCCTACGCGACGTTAGGTTTGGTTAGCAAGGAAAACCAAAAAAAAATTTACCTAATAAATAAATAAAATACAAAAAAACAATAAAAATTATAAAAAAACTTTCCTTCCTAACTTAACTTGGCGTTCGCAATCACAACAAACATCTTTTTTCAACACAAGCAACATGTTTTTTTTTTTTATATATATATAGACACACCTTTTAATAAACATGCTTTATTTTTTTAATTATTTTTAATTGAGTTTTGTACATGGTTTCTGGTTGATTTATTTTTTGAGTTTATTTTGGTACGACTTTTTTTCAGTATAACCATAGTGGTTTTGTTAGCTAAAGTTGTTTGCCATTATCAAGTGATAATGATGTTTAGGGACTTTTTTTTCTCGTATAGTCGTATCTTGTAGTTGAGTGTTGAATAGCCAGAAGCCATGTGCACTCGTGTTTGCAGATATATATATTTTTAAATGATTTTTTTTTTTTTTTTACACCTTATGTTTACAGACTGACAGACTGCGCGCGCACACACTTTTTTCTTTTACAAGCGCTTTTCGCTACATTTTTGCTAATGTAATTCATATTTTTATTTTTAATTATTTTTGTCCTTGTGGTTAGCTTCGGGTTTGCTTTGAGTTGAATAAATTTATGCACGGCTTTTATTTTGTATGCTTTTGCTTTTACAAACCAAGTGGTTTTGTCTTTTGAGATGTTTTGCCATTGCTTTTGTTGGGGGCAATGAGGTGTTGTAGTGTTTCAATTTTTTGTATAGCCGTGCATTTTCTTTTGTTTGGGGAACCAGAGGCGAGCCACAGTCTTAAGTTTTGATTTTTTTTATGGTTAAACAACTTAAATTTTATTTTTAATTATTTTTGTAATATAGTTTCCTGTGGTTAGTGTCTGGTTGAACTTACTTGAGTTTTGTTAGGCTGGTATCTCTTCTCTTCTTATATAGCCGAAAGTGGTTTTGTTATTTGAGTGCTTAGGTCTGTCTTTCGGGTTCAGAGGACTGATCACCTTCTGTGCCTGGGGATGGAACCGAGGCACTCTACACTATCACTTAGATGATGAGGCGCTTGAGATGTTGCCGCTTAGCATTGTGGTAGCCAGAGACTATCCACAGTGAAAACATAAATTTTTTTTTTGGGCTGTTATCTTCGTGAAATTAATTTCATACAGAAAAACACTTAGGCATTTTGCATCGATACGTAAATTGAAATATATATACCTTTTTTTATAAGCCTTTTACTTTTGCCTTCAGCAACCTTTTCCAAATTTAAATTATTCACCTTTTAAATTTTTATTAACTTCAAGTAGAGTCTGATTTTGAAAACAAGTATATGGGTGCTTGCTTCAAAGTCATTACTTCTGAATGGTCATTTAAGCAATATAACCGACTCTAGCCAAACATGTTAGGTGATGGAAAGGTGGGAGTCCTATTCTCCTAAAACTCTTTCTAGTTTGGTTACGGCTCGCAGTAGCATTCTTCGTCCATACTAGTAAAGAGTACCCTCGTCTTTGAAAGAGCACACCCTCGGGTTCCGGTGTGGATCTGTCCCTTCACTAATTTTATAGGCGCATGTGGACCATGTGGTCCAATCCCCGCATGACGACCTTTTGCAGTCTTTTTTTATCCTAGCCTAGCATGTGAGTCAGTTATATCGCCGCACGTCCCATTCATGAAAATTTTTTTTGTACACTTTGCTTTTTTGACTTATAATTTTTTTTTACACTTTTGTTGGGAATTTTTTTTTGAATTTTGTTGTAGAGTCTTTAAATAATTAAATTCGTTTATTTACGATGATAACACAAATTTTTTTTTTCTCTTTTTGAAAAGTCCCCATTTAAATTTTTGTCCATAGTCCTTATGACGTGGAATTTTTTGTTTCTACTCCAACTCCGTTGTTCGCGGGGGGAGAACTGTGACGTTTTTAGATTTTCGCGCCATCTATATTTTTTTTTCTTTAATAAATATTACTTTTTACCGACTAGTTACAACTTCTGTCTACCCTTACCGACCTTTCCAAGTAGTTACTCCTTTCTCCACTAGGAACCGACTCCGTACGGTATCCAGCTTTAGTACCTTTCCTTATCAAGTTATACGACAGC
>JAGFPH010007092.1:0-10639 GCA_018207615.1 Philaenus spumarius | reverse complement strand
TGTGGCCCAGTATTGCTTCCGTTCCCCATTTAATCCTTCGTAAGATTGGTACACAAATAAAGCAAGAAGTTTGTTTATTTAACAAACGAAACAATTTTAACTAGGAAAAATATCTACATACATCAAACTAAGAAAGTTTCACATTTTTTCCCACTGATATTTATTGTTAAATGCTGAATTAGGTTTAAGTTTAAATGCAGAGAATTTGACTGCAAATACTGGAGATTACATTCAAAATACTGAGTCTCTGTCCTAAATATGGAGAACTGGCAAGTCCGACAATGATATAAACTGAGTATCTCTCGGTATCGTGTAAGATTGTTGAATTAATGTAAAATAAAGGAATAAAAAGTGACAAATTAAAGCTTCAGGATTCTTAAAGTAAAGGGCAGGAAAAATGCATAAGACATGAGCCGGTTCAACATTTTGATAAAAGGCAGACAAATTTTAAAGTCAATTTCAGTATTAAGTTGAATAAATGTAAAAGGCAGACAAGTATTAAAATTAATTATTACATTCAATTTAAATGTGAGTTTAAAAATAGACAGTTTATGTACTGACGTTAAGAAGCGGAAAGTATACGAGTTTCGAGACGCATTTAGAAAAGTAACGTACACACCAGTCTAGACGAGATAAGAAGCAAACACCTGCAGGCTAGTTCCAGGAAAAATGGTCTACATGATTTTCCACATGCAAGATCCAGAAAGATCGCAGAGTGAGCAACCCAAAAGAATGTGATGCAACATCGAGCATTTTATGTGTCGTCACATGTTCCTGATTGGTGGAGAGAAAATAGACGCCGACCGAAAGTAGCGATGGGAGAATACCGCTAACTTCACTTCTCAACGAGAGTCCAAGCTGTAAGCATCACTTTAAGTGTTGCACAATAATAAACAGTTTAAGTATGTTGCATTTATAATCTACAAAGTCGTAAAGGGTGTTTTGAGTGAGGTATTGAAAAACTGGTTGTTAATTATGAAAAGTTAAAATCTTCGACAATGGTGTTTGTTACAATCGGCAAACTTTACAAGTTTTTGTAATAATGTGACTAAAAAAAAATCGGACACGATGAACTAGGCTACAAAAGTGTTGCGCGTGCGAGTGGGTTTTCTTTTTTTAATATTAATAAGTTTATGTGTCTGCTGTTACGTAAGTATTATATATCTGTATGTACCATATATTTTTGAATTTAAATTGATTTATGTTATTTGTTTCACTACATTTTTTTTGTGGATGACGACCTATAAGGGTTGTAAATTTTTTGTAACTTTGATATAAATAGAAAAAATGCTGGGCTAAAGCGGCCAATTAAAATCAGTTGTTATGTGAACCATTATAGTTTGATTTCATTATACTACATTCCAGCAAGTACTTGTTCAGGAACCTCACGATTAAAAGTAAGTTGTAAACTAAATGAGATTAGAATATTTCAGTTGTAAAAAAGACAACAGGTAAAGAAAACTAGTGTAGGCTTAACCTAAATTCAATATTTTATTTTTAACAAGTTTTATTAATAATTTTTTTAAATTTTTATAACGCCTGACGTTTTAATCGGCACCAAAGAAAAAGATCGGTGGTATCGTGAATCGACCCATCCCTAATTTAAATTTCTAAGTGTTAAAAAAATAGATTATGCAATTAAATTTATAAGCCTATTCAGTACACATTGGATGTTTTGTTTATGTTTGGAATCTACTTTTGCGATCGATTCTCGGCACCGATTACCACTACTAAGAATCGATGGAATCGACACATCCTTAATTAAATCATAAAGGTACTAACCTCTGTTTTAAGGTCTTTTAATTTTGAACGTAGTTCAAACAGTTCCGATGATGTAAGCAGGATTGTGTTCAGGTTTTCTACCATGATGGTAGCAAACTTCAGATTTTTTTCAGCCCTCAAGATTTCTGCCAGAGTTCGGTAGATGTCTTCAGAGTTGAGTAATATGCACAATTGTCTGGAAAATAACAGTTTAACCTTGTAAATATATTCTTACTGCCAATTTTAATAGTTTTAATGAATTTTAACCACTTTTAGAACAGTAAACAAAAACCAAAGCGAACAAATTTACTTAGTTAAAGCATGAATGATGCACTACCATACTTAAATAAGATAGAATTTATGGGGCTTGTCAAAAAGGAAGAGACTGTTGCAGTTATGAAAAATTCTAGTCTGTTTTGGTACACCTCCATGGGATAGTAGGCTAGATAAATGTAAAAATTGCATTGAGCCTGTATATCAAAGTAAATTATAACTTTTGCCTTAAGAAAATGTTTATAAAAAAACTACTTTGCTTACTACTTTCTACAAAACGATGACAAACATTTGACCAATCACAATCAATTTTCATCTTAAGCAACAAGTTCTAATTTTAACTAACGAAAATAACCATTTTACATTAAGGATAACATTTAATAAGCAAACATCCAAAAAAGAAGCTGTATCAATATCAATAGATAGTTTATTATATTAAACTTTTGGTTTTTTTTTTGTTCAAAATAGGCTGCGAAAGATTCAGGGCCCTTAAGCGGCTGTTTTTTGTGCTTCGTGGTTAATCCGGCACTAATAACAGGATATCTTCCTTCAACAATTTCTGTTGTAGGTGCTGTTTTAGTATTCAGAACGGACGTTAGAGAACTTGTAACTTATGTTCAATTAGAATTCAATAACAAAAGTACTGTACATAAGTAATAATACCATACATTCAGCTATCAAATTAAAAATAACGCCACAGACACGACTGAACCTAGCATCAACTTCCAAAGTATTTGTGTGTATTGTGCCACTCACAGGATTGTTAATTTGGAAAAATAACAATATTTCCATTATCGGTAAGCAATAGTTAAGCCAGTACAAGCTCAGTATGAACAAGTTATAATCTATTGGCAGCGAATATACTTTTAATAGTGCACCAAGCTGTAATACACTTGCACAGCATGTTCACAGTACAATGCAAGTGAACACTCGGTTGTAGCTATTTGCCGAAACATCTAAGGACATAATGTTCTCTTGGTTCTGTATTTAGTATTACTGTACTCTCACAAATGTTATAAAATTTATAATTCTTTATGAGACTTTAAAATTAATAAAATGAAATTAACAATTGTTAAATTTACCTTATTATAAAAGATCCTCTATCTTCCAACAGACGTCTGTCACAACTAAACTGCTCCAAGAGGCTCACAATAAATTTGCTAAAATATGGATTTCTTAAACCATTATCTCCACTGCTAATATCTGAAATAAAGTTAAGTTCTGTTAAGTAAGGAGTAAAAGAACAAAACAGTTGATGTGTTCATTTAGCTTAAACTATGGTACCTGTATAAAAAAAGTAAACAAGTTGATAGACAACTTAACAATACTGTAAAAAAATCCTTTTAAGAACTCTCAATGACGTAAATAAAGAACTAAAATGCCTGTAGGATAAAATTTATTAATCGATTTATAGTTGTACTTTTTTATCAGTTGTATTCTCATTTATACTGCCAGAACAATTTTGTCTAAAAATACCTGTCTCAAAAATACTTTTATTAAAGTTTATACACTTCAGCGGTACAAACACTGTTGGCTTCATCAAGTGTAACACGAAAAAATTTAACACAAAACAAAGTGAACACAATACATGATCCAGTACTATTACTAGGAGCTATGAATGGTTTTTGTATCAAATTATAATAAAAAAATAAACTTAACAATTTTGTATTATTAAGGCACAATGTTTAACAAATCATACATAACTTTCACTTAATTTTTATTTTAACTGTTGACAAAAATTGCATTTGTAAGGTCAGAGTCGTAACATTTAAAATAATTTTCAATAATAATTTAGTTCAATACAAAAAATTTTTTTTCTAATCAATTAAATTAGCTACAGTGGAACGTCGATAATCCGAACGTCAATAATCCAAAACATCAAAAATCCAAACGTGTTCCGAGGCAGCGCCTGCAAAATTTTGTTTTCGCAAACTCCAATTGTAAGACCTTGAGGGAATAAGAATCGGTTTTCCTCACTCTTATTTAGGACTGCAATCAGTTAAGAAGCACTTTACTCATGTCTTAAGTTTTGTGGTAAATATTCACAAGTCATGAATTATTTATCCTAATCATGTTTCAATACATTTAGAACGATTAACTTCGAGTTAAAAAAGAAGATTCTGGAAGATTCATCCATGGATTAATATTAGTAATCCAGATAAAGGACTTGAGGGATTGCACCATCCTGGAGACAATGGTTTGAACAACGCCACATCATCAACATCGCATCTCATCATCATAAAATAACAAAATAAGTGATAGAATCAAGTGGGTTTGTAAAATAGAACAGTGTTTTTTCTTTTATAACGAAAATCCATGGTATGTAAAGTGCACAATTATCTCATTCAGTTTAACATGCTCTCTCTCTCTCTTAATTTCTTAGACAAATCCACATGTTTGCTTAGGTGGACATAAAGGTTCATAAAGGTAACAGACATACACGACGGAAACCGAACTCCGATTGAATATTGTATTGTCATCCAGTTCTGACCTATATTTAAAATTTCAAGTCTCTAGCTCATCGGGAAGTTAGTTTTAACTCGTTTGCAAAGTTCCACCCGGACAGACAAACAGACATGACGGAAACCGAACTATTAAAAACGTGTTAAAAATGATGTTTTTAAAATTTGTATGGCTAGTGACAGTATATATTTGGTTTAATGTTTTGTACTTGTTATACGTTTATGATGATGTCACCAGTTTTATAGCTATCTGTAAAACGTTGTGAGATGGTAAAATAAAATAATTCTAATAAAATTAAACTTATATTTATCCACCTTCTTCTAGAAGAAGTAGAACGGACACAACCTTGACATATTGTACTTTCTCTGCTTGCAGGTTTCAAAGCTTTTGGTGGGAAATTAATATTTAAGTGCCCTACACACAAAGTTTACTCAAAATTACATGAACCCTCACTTGTAACATCTTTCCAAAACACAAGTCTGAACGAGCTGGGTGTATTTCATTGTTTGTTATGATTCAAGCAAAAATACTATAAGTAAAAATGTTGCTTAAAAATTGTATAGCAATTATTAATGTTGCTCATTAATCATTATTATTATTATAAAATACAACAAAGTTTATACCAGTGAGTTTATTATCTATAGGTCTTTGGGATATAATTTCCGCCAACACTTCCAAGGCATGCTGAACTACTTCGTCTGATGAATCACAAAGGACTTTGAGTAGTACAGGAAACAGGGTTTCAATGTAAGTTGTCATCTAAGAACACAAGAATAGTATCAATATTAAACACAATAATGAATATATAGTATAGTCTTAATGTAATTCAGTTGTCCAATAACAATGTTAATCCACTTAATAATGATGAACAGTAATTAATTAGCGTCACGTTTATTAGTAGTGTATAATATCATAATTTAGTTATTTATAAAACAGTAATATTGGTGTTAAATAGTTATCAAGCATTGAAGTTAATGATACCAAAGAAATAAAACTGACTAAGAAAATTAAATCCAAAACTTTAAAACAAGTTGTGAAGAGATTCAGTAAAACATAACACCAGGCAACAAGTTTATTCTCAAAAGTTTAGAGTTGTAACGATAAAAACTCAATTTATTCTCGATTTCATTGTCAATACAGCTATAGAGATTAATATTTTTGCACATTCAGAATCACTTTTACAAGGTTAATCAATCTTCAATAATATAAATTAACAATGTGTGATAGATAAGAACTGCACAGACCTAATCTTTGACCCTCATAGCTTAGGCAGAATATGTAACATCTGCAATTTGACCAAAGCAATATACTTCCAATCGAGACCAAATATCATAGACTTCGGATTAATCTACGAGAGCTAAAATAAATAACGTAGAACATTGTGGAGGGAATAGACATAGAAATGTAATAGTGAACATTCCCACAAAGCCTAAAAACAATTAACACCCAAGAACAATAAAAAAGACAAAACCGTGTGTACATAACCAAAATGGCTAAATGACTAAGAAATTACATAAGCTTGTATTCCCAGCCTAATATAGGAGAGATGAGAGGCATTTGTTCTTCTAGCTTGAGCATTCAGAGTGGGCAAATGTGAGTAGATAGCTCTGGTGAATTTTTTTTGTACATGTGTCCAGTAACTTTCAATAAAAGTGTGCAAACTTAAGTTAATTAGTAAAGAAATGTTACTGTTGTTTCTATATGCACTGGGTTAGTGTTATACCCCACGGTACTAACCCTTAAAACCTTTGAGGGCCTACCCAATCCCATGTATTTGGGTCACGGGTGGCACTCTTCGGTATTGATGTGGGGTAAGCTGTGTGTGTAAGTGCTACCTGCCGGTTACTCGTTCTCTGGGGCTTGGGAAACCTTGCCGACAACGAGTAGCTTAGGGAGGACCTTAGTGCTTCTTCTTGCAGATAATGGGATGGTGTGCCAGGAAATCTGGATTGTATCACCAGGTCCCCAGTGGTGCATGAAGGGGATTCAAAACCGTAGCTGAAATTGACTGTGGCCTTTTTGGGGGGCCAGAGCCCAGTCTTGGCCTTTAAGTCACTTTTGCATATTGGTACCACGGGTGCGAGGGAGCCCTACTGGAGGTAACTTCAGTACCCTCGCTATTGCGGTTGGCTTTGTCGGGGTAGTGTCACTGTTAGTTAGTGGATGGACCTTCCGCTTGTCTTTCTGAGAGTGGGTGCTGGTGGAGAGCCTTTGGGACTAGATACGCCAGCATTTTGAACTTGTTCAACTCGAATGTACTTGTTTCTATATGCAATTGTGAATATAAAAAAATTAACGCATCACCAGGATTCCATTAGATAAAGGAGACTTCGAAACAGCACATGATGAATTGGCTTCATGGCGTGCTGCAATAGAAGATCTTCGTCAAAGAATAGTGGGAAAAAAGTGCGCAGCATTAGACGGTAAACTAAATTCACCAGCTGGTATGTACTTGTAAGCTATTTTATCTTTTTTTTATGTACTCATATACAAAACTGATTAATTTAGAAATAAGTCTGACATTGTAAAGTTTTTCTTTCAGTAATCAGTATACATAATATGTGTTTATTTAAATGTTTATTTCAATAAATGTGTGCCAGGTTTTATTTCAATTCAATCTGTCTATTTTGTTTTACCTTACTTGCCATGCTGAGTGCCTCTTCCAGTCTGAAAGAACAAAACCCCTAGAGATTCTAAGCACGTTTCATTTAAATAATAACTTTTGAATAAAGCTACCAAGTGTAGTCTAAACTTATATTAAATTCATAATTACATTAATTTTATTTTTTGTAACCATAAGTTACAAAATTGTTTAACAACGATGGGGCTTGAGTTACAAATATTCACGCTACTACCCAATACTTTCTTAAAAATATTAGCACCCAAATAAACTTACTCTGTTTGGAATTTTAGTATGCAAGTGGTAAATCCATCTCAACACTGCTACTTTGGTTTGGACGGAAGTGTGTACTAAATGTGCAGTCAACACTTTCACAACGGACGTTAAATCCAGCTCAGATTCATCCTGAAAAGATAATTTTTGCTATAATCTTGGCAGATCAATAATTGTTCTTGTTAAATTACTTTGCCATTTTAAAAATTGTAATATTTAATTCTACCGTCTAAAAGATAATAATAATAAACCAGAAAAATACTCTCTGTTGTTTGAATTTGCCGCAAAATATTATTTACATCAACACATTAACATGTTTTACACTCAAAATATTGAACTAACATCTAAGTAATAACAACAGAAGGAATACAAATTATACATTAGTGTTGGTGCTCAGTAGAAGAAGGTGATGCCTCCCAAACACAAAACCGTATAAGTTTTGATGTGGGCGCATTTTTTGATCTGTCAAAAGCTTTTGATTGTGTTGACCATGATTTGCTTCTGCATAAATTGTCCTGTTATGGGATAGAGGGTAGAGCTCTCAAGTGGTTTTTTCTTACTTACCGGATCGTTATCAGAGAGTGAAATTGGGAAAGGGTGAACATGCAGTAAATTTTCTAAGATTATTTCTGGTGTCCCACAAGGCTCTGTTCTGGGACCATTGCTTTTTATTTTATATGTTAATGATCTGCCATTGTGTGATCCTTTTTGCTGACGCTACGAAAGTTGTAACAACTAATGCTAGTAAATTTCAGTTGAAGATAAATTTGGAACAGGGTCTTGATGCTATCAGTAATTGGTTTAAAAAAATGGGTTTCTATTGAATTCTGAAAAAAGCACATCTAATTAATTTTCATACAACTACAAAAAATTAGCAGCTAATGATGACAGTTATCTGCTCAGTATCAAAGCACCATCCAGGTCTGTAAAATTTCTTGGTATTGAGATTGATGGCTCACCCACATGGAGACAACATGTAATGGGCCTTGCAGGGAAGTCAAATAGAGCCTATTATTTGATTTGAACAATTAAAAGTAATTGACCTAAACACGACTATGATGGTTTACTACGCTCACGTTTACTCATTGCTCTCTTTTGGAGTTATGGTTTGGGGAAACTCGGTTAACAGTAGACAGGTGTTTATTCAGAAAAGAATTAATTATTAGGGCTATTTTCAATCTAAAAAGTTGAGAATCTTGTAAACCTGTATTTAAGAGGTATAAAATACTTCCTCTGCCTTGAATATTCTTGACTTTATCAAAACAAAGTTTCAGAAATGGTAATCTACAACTAGGCTCTGGATATCCTACAAGGGGTAAAAACTTATTTATTTCTCCTTCTCACAGAAAAACTTCTTTTTGTGGCTAGCCTGATTTTCTCTTGTGTGTTGACCATTGTCTATTGTACACAGAAATATGTGTTTGTTTCATAGAAATTGTTTTAGGGTAAACATTTTTTATTTGCTTGAAGTTTTATGTATTGCTATCTTGTTTTGTAAGTGTGCTTTGTAAGCCTAGTTTAGAATAGTTTGTACTTTGTGAGTCGCCACCTGGCATGGGAATCTGTTTCCTGATAAATTGCTAATAAATATTTTCCTTTTTGCTGACAAAATGTGGTTAGTGAAAATAAATAAAATTTTTGCTGCAATACTTCTAGAAATAGAGGAGGAAACATTTTATTTATTTTTTATTTTTTGATAATAACTTTGAGTAAATATATAGCCTACAAATTAAAAAAATATTTTGATTTCTCTGAGTAAGGTAATGCAATTTCAAATGATTACACATAACAGTATCAGAAGATATAATTTTAATTTTAACATTGTACACTACGAATTAGCAGAAATAAATTTATATTACGTTCCGGTAAGTCATACTAATTATCGAAGTCACAAACCGTTTTTTGAAGAGGCGCACTGATATCATTTGTTTTATAACCTTTGTAAACATGTTTTGTAGTATATTTGTACATTTGAACTGAAAACACTGTTGTTTTTAAATATTAACAAGCTCTGTATGGAACGATATCAACACCTCTAAAATCCTTATATGATCTAATGATGGGCTCACACAGCCTGAAACTGCAGTAATCAACAGTGGATTAGTGTGACGTACCAAAAGATAATATAAATTTATTTATAGGTATAATTTGATTGGGAATACCAAACTTTGGCCACCAAAAATGCATGGTAAAATATTTTTTTAGTTTTGATTATTGGAATATATCTAGGTCAGCATACAATGATAAATTTCACTGATGATACCTTTATCCATCCACATCTTTAGTGAGAGACGCTGATGTATGGTTTAGAGCCATATATTTAGTCTGAAAAAAATTGCTGTGAAGACTGTTGTTCAAGTTTTTTGTTTAATTAGATCTCAGGTAAAATTGGAAGCCATACATTGATTACATTCATGGAATGATTTGTAGAGTCCTATTTTTGCGACTTTTAATGTTTTGACGTTAAGTGTGTGTATATTCTTTTAAGTTTTTTGTGACTTGACAATGGAAAGGCAAACTTCCAAAACCGGTCATCGCCGAAATCATTTCTAGAACGTCATCAGTATTTAAGGTATGGTATGTAACCTAATTTAGATTTACTGCTGCAGTTCAGGAGACAAATAATTATGTATAAAGATTCATCACCGCATACTTGTTTTAACAAAAGATGAGTTTCTGTGTTGGACTCACGGCGGTCGACTCGGTGCTAGGATTGGAGAGAGGAAGTTCACATGACTGGCCTGTGAAGCATTTCACCTTGAGACTTGTCCGTATTGAAATCAGTCTGCTTATTTTTTAGTTATACTTCATTTACTCATAAGATTGAGAATGTCTTGTTGAGGCAAATTATACAGGTATATTATATTGTACTATGCAGTGTTTCTTTAATTAGTTGATTATTTACATATAATTCACTAATTTTAAAACTATCAGTAACACTTGGTGATTTACAGGATCACTAATTTCAAAAGTATAAATCTATTTTATTGTTGCGTAGCATCAATTAATACAATAGACAAAGTAAATGGACAAAGTTAATGAAAATAATTGGACATTATTTAGAGGAAGGGTAATTTTTTTAAACCTTACCACCTCCATTATTTGAAAAAGAGATCTACAAAATTTTATCTGGGGGGCAGGTATTTAATTTGACAGGGAACAAGGTCTAGGGATTGTGGAGGGGAGTATATTGAAGGGGATAATGTTACAGTTGAGAAGAAATTAAAAGAAAGAATTTTATAGTATTGA
>JAGFPH010007091.1:38721-65099 GCA_018207615.1 Philaenus spumarius | reverse complement strand
CACACACACACACACACACACACACACACACACACACCTATACTTGTACAGCGTAGGATCCGAGCAAATGCGTAGTGTACATGCACTATTAACTTTTCTATGTTCCTTAATTTTATTGAATAATAACTATCACTTATGCTAAATAAATTATACTAAACATAATTGTTGCATTATTTTTCCAATTATATGCAAATTTATAACTAACACTGTACATGTACTGCGAGCAATCGTTGTTGCTATGTTACATACACAGTTACAAGTTCTGTAAACGTATAGGAAGAAAGTTTTTCCACGCCATTCTGTTGTTGTCTTATCAGGATGTCAGACCGGAAATTAATTCATACATGCTTAACCCTGACCTTCATAAAGTCTTTCAGTTCGATTTTTTGCTCATCTGTCCCAGTAGTAATTTTCCCTACAAGTTTATATGTAAGTTACGGTCATTTACATTGTGAAATGGCAGCTTTTAAAATAGAAAGTAATCTTTTTTAATTGGGTTTGCCAGTTTTTACAGTTTATATTTTATTTGCATTTTATTTTCGCAGTTGAAAATATTATTTTAAAAGGTTCATTCAAAGAGTGACAATACAAATCTAATTTATAAAGAGTAATTACATTTGAAAAAAGAAGACATTTGTTTTGTAGGGCTAGAAGGTAAACATATTATATAATGCTCCCTAAATGGTTTTTAAAATTTTAAATACGTACATAATACTTACGAGAGGCAGATCCATTTAATAGCTAAGATATTGGAATTTATAGTGTTCGATTATGGGTAAGAATACAGTTTAAAATAAAAAAACATTTAGATTTCATTTGTACATAAATAGCCAATTTTTAAATTTGAATGAGGTATACACTACACATTGCCTGATCCAGAGCACTTATTATATGTAGTTTTAACAAAAGAAAGTCGGATTTATTGAATTGTTTGAAATATTTTGGAAATTAGATACGCTAAACTTTTGTGTTCAGAACAAGAGTCTGGATATATACAGGGTGATTTTTAAGTATGGAAACGGCTTTATATTGCGCAACTGGGACGTTCTTGGCGGTAGAAACTTATGCTAACCTTATGCTGATTATGTAGGTGCTGACAATAAATTTTTAACAAATTGTCGCATCTGATCTTTTAGATACCTATTAGCTGAATTTATCACAGCTGATCTTGCAAACAGAATATGAAATAAATTTTTAACAAATTGTCGCAGCTGATCTTTTAGATACCTATTAGCTGAATTTAGCACCTACAGCTGATGTATGGTTCATGAAATAGCCACTTATTTTTAGTTGTTGCTATGTCCATTTATTGTTATACTTATTATTATCATATCTAACCACCATTTAAATTTAGTTTTTTAGATACTTCATGAATAAAAAATGTAAAATTGGATAGTGCAGTGCGTTCTACCTAATTTTATTGTGAACACAATTTTCCCAAAACTGCAACTTTGAATGCTAATAACTCTACAACGAAGGCATCTATCAAAAAACGGTTTGCGCCATTGTTTTCTTTTGAAATTTCACATTGAGGTGATGTGTCATATGACCATCATCTCATTTAAAATAATAAAGTTAAATCCAATATGGCGGAACCAAGATGGCGGACAAAAATTTCAAAACCACCAAAAAGTAGGATTTTTAAAACTGTACAGGTTAGCATAAGTTTCTACCGCCAAGAACGTCCCAGTTGCGCAATATAAAGCCGTTTCCATACTTAAAAATCACCCTGTATATGTGTCTGTTTTTACGCTTATCATCTAAGGCTCTATCTCCTTTGAAGCCTTGCTTGTTTGCATTACCTTCTCCTAATTATTTGACAACAGTTTTAATAGGTCTACGACTCAATATGTATGCCTACAGTAGCACTAAGCCCGCCATCGTATTTATACTGATGTTTGCACAGTTTATGCAACTTATTCATACTTACAATTTGTATTAACATAAAAGTAAGTAACTGATATAACTTCAAAACGAGAATTTTCGTACATTGAATATTGGCTGACATTTCTACAATGCAATATATTCTAATTAAATTAATATTTAAAATATTTAAAATTTTCTGCATTAAGATACGTAGGCCTACAAAGTTCAGATATAAATCAATAAATGGACTAATTTATAATTTACAAAGACTACATTTAAATATCTAACAACGGGTTAAAATAAAAATGTTAAATTATAAAAAGATATCGTAACATACTTAATTACCTCAACATAGTATAAAATAAAGCTGCCGGAAAACGTTTTAATGTACTTTCAGACTATAATCTTGAAAACAAGTAAACCAATTTGGATGCTATTTTTACCACTGAATAAACCATTTATTTGAAAATTATGCTATCATCTGTATGTATGTGTGTCTCTCTTTCCCCTTTGCAAGTAGATGGTAATCTCAGTGTCCAAATAGCACAGAAGGTACTACAACTAATATTTAAAACGTGGCATCACCAGACTCACATATATACAAATACATGTATTTGCTTAATGTATTATATAGTTATGTATATATATATATAAAAGTAGCAATACAAATTAGGCTAGTACATCGTTTATAACTCATGAACCGTTTGATAGATTTTAAATATTAAAAAAGATTTGAATTCACCATTGAATTCTCTATAAGGTGTTATGTTTTCATATTTCCAAACGTATTTTAGAATTCGTAATTAATATTTAAAAATTAAAACAAATTTTCGATTTGAACTTTTGCCGTGAACGTTAATAACTCAAGTAATTGTTAACGAATCTTTATGAATAAGAATTTTATAATATAGTATTATAGAATATATACTATGTGGAAAGTTTGAATGAAATCGGTTTGTAATTATAGATTTTCGACAAAAAATTTATAAATTCATATTTATATAGTAAATATTTACATTATATCGAATGGTAAATGTACAGTTATTCCTAAATATTAATAAAAACTTGATAACACATAGTAAATTTCATGAGGAATTTGAATATGATTTAAAAAATAACTTTCGATAAATAGTTCTTTAGATTTTAACGATTTTTTATGATAATGTACCCGGTTTTCGATCCTTTGATATCATCTTTTTCCGAAAACCTATAATTACAAACCGATTTGATTCAAACTTTACATATATGTTCTATAAGACTATATAAATAACTTATTAAAATGTCATAAAGATACATTAACAAAATTACTCGAGTTATTAACATTCACGGCAATAGTTCAAAACCGTTGTGGTTATTTTGATTTAAAAAACGTACAAGGTTCCCGTAAATCGTTTATAACTCATGAACCGTTTGACAGATTTTAAATATTAAGTATGATTTGAATTCACCATTTAATTCTTTATAAGGTATTATGTTTTCATATTTCTAAACGTATTTTAGAATTCGTAAGTAATATTAAAAAAAGACAAATTTTCGATTTGAACTTTTGCCGTAAACGTTAATAACTTAAGTAATTGTTAACGATTATGTATGAAACTTTAATACGATCTTTATATAGTCTTATAGAATATATGTGGAAAGTGTGAATGCAATCGGTTTGTAATTATAGATTTTCGAAAAAAATGTATAAATTTATATTTACTTAGTCAATATTTTCATTATATCGAATGGTAAATGTACAATTATTCCTAAATATTAATAAAAACTTGATAATGTATGGTCAATTTCATGAGGAATTTGAATATGTTTTTAAAAATAACTTTCGATAGTTAGTTCTTAAGATAATAACTATTTTTATGAACATGATGGTTTATACATAATTTTATGAACAATCCGAAACTATTTTAATATTTATGATTTGTTGTATAGTTTACACAATCATTCAAAATTTACACAATCTATTCAAATCAAATACAATTAATTGATCGACGTTACATCTTTATTATTCTAAAAATTTGTTATTTTATGACCGCTAAACATCATCTGTACAATTTAGTTAGTAACACAAATATAATGGTACAAATCTGTACCAATTAAATTGTATAATGGCAAATATCATTCGAGTAGAATAAAACAGCCAGCTTTAATCGTACTATGAATGTGATTGGAATAAACCGAATTAGTTTGAGATAAACTCATATGCCAAAGGTTTTGTAAAACTGTCACTTAACTGGAAAATGACACTAAAATGTTGGTATAACAATGCGTGAATACTACACATTAGAGCCTACACCAGTAAAATGAGGTGTTGGCTCCCAAACACCATATGAGTTAAGATTATTAATTTCTTAAAATTATAGATGAAATAGAGGAAAGTAGGTTTATAAGCAACATCTTACCAAGAACTAAACATTTTTTTTAAACAAATTCTTATAGAATTTTATTCATTTGCCCTACGAAATACATAGACATATATTTTTTAGGATCTGATTATTGAAATTTATGAGGGTTAGCATGCTTTATAATTTATGCAGATATCAACGGTGACTAATTATTGACAGACTCAAAATTGACAGCAAAATGTCTTCTGTGGATCACATTAGTGAACCGTGTAAAACATTGAGCTCAGTGGTTTTTTGACTTAGATATAGTTCTGATCAGAACACGTTCTAAAATTAGCATAATTTGGAATATTTTCTTTTCACCTATATTATAGAACTTTGAGTAAATCAACAAAACTAATGACTAAAAGATTTACAAAAGCAAGCAGTAAGACTATAGTTCGTTTGTGCTATCTTCATTTTGAAGGGATGAATTTACAAATCTAGGTACCATATGTTCACCTTTCCTTATATGTGTATTTAAGAAGTCATTTTGCATTACAAGTATTATTGTCAAACATACGTAATATGTTGCTTGTTTTGGGGTTTTCAATTTCTTTTAGTTTTTTTTTTTTTCATACCAACCAGTATAGAAGAAATGTATTTGACTATTTAGTCTTTTTATTTACCTCAATAAGATCAAAGGAACTCATAATAATACGCTTTGCAATAATTTTATTTCCACACCAATACAATATTTTATACATTTTTAAAACCCTCTTCCAAAAAAGTATACTTTTAAATCAGATTACATGAGGGTGAACAAAACTTGATAATTGTTCTTGGAGATATCCAGATTGGGAATGTCACAAAAATCAGACGGCATTGTCATTTCTTTCTATGGATGTTAATGGTAATAAGAAGCCACACATGCAAAAATATCTCTTGTTTTGTGTGAGAATCAGGAACCTGGTGTATATTTTGTATATTTACAAAAGTTTTTTTTTACCTTAATCTTTAAATACCGATTGTGGTTGTATCACGTATACCGTATATACCCTAATTGAAATTTCATAAAATTTTTAAGCCGTGTTATAAATTACATCACTTGAATACAAATGTACTGACACAAATGTATTTTAATTTTTATATTTATCAAAATAATTAAACCCGTTTAATAGAATCACTTATCAATATCAAATATAAGTTTAATTACGGTAAGTAATTTTGAATAAGTAATAATTATTAATTTGTTTATGATATGATAACATAAAGACAAAAATAAATAACCAATTCACAAAAAAATACTTCATGTGTTTTGTACAATTTACTACAAATAAAGAATGTCCCAACGATTAGAAAACGTACCCTTTGCCAATCTTTTAAAAAACACAATACCTACATTTTCGATATAGAATCAAAATATTTTAAACAAATTGAGGCTTGTCTTAACAATCGCCAAACCGATCTTAGTATCTTATAGAAACGTTTCAAACAAAGTTAGTGAGAGAGTAGACTAAATATTACATGTTCATTAAAAGGTTTGATACGATACTACTGAGTCATCTAAAGTTAAAAGTATAAAAAAACATTCTAAAAAGCCGGATGTCTAGTCCAAGGCCGACGCGACACTGTGTTTATTTAAGTGCGTGTCTCACTGCATATTGCGAGCAATCTGCTCATGAGGTGTGTACTTTGACTTGTTTAAGGTAGGATAAGAGTAAGCAGTGTTAAGTCTCGCCGCCAGCGCAGCCTGGAAATAGAAATCCGAAACAACCGTGTAAGAATGTGTATGTGAAAAACCTGCGAAACGAGCAAATTTAAAATAAATGAATTACAACGGACAAAACTCGTTGTAGGTCTTGAGTTTAAATTTGCAATTAATTTTGTAAATTTGAATAATATGGACTTGCCGGGAGTGAAAGCCAAATGTAGGTCACGAGATCAGCATGTATACGCGGGCGGTCTGTTATCGGGTAGAATTAAACTTTTGGACCCTGCCTGTCTGAAAAGGATTGGGAACTTATAAAAATTACTTAAAAGATTCCTACGGGAAGCCAAAATCCAAGATTTGAATAAAAAATAAAAATCTTCGGGAAATGCATTACGCTAACGGCGGGTGTATTTACTGCAAGATTAGATATTAAAAAATCATAAAGTTACGTAAGATACGAGCTTTCAAAGAATGAGAAAATTTTCAAAATTCCTCTAATTTAAGAAAGAAAAGGTTTTTTAGGCTTTTCTTAAAAAGGCCTAAAATAAAGGTGAAATAAGTTTTAGCGAAATTTTGTCATATAAAAAAGTTAATGGTAATTCATAAAGTTTAAAGGATAAGAAAGTAGGTTAAAAATAAAGTTTTTTAAATTCTAACTAAAACAAGTTTTAGTATTGATAAATGTAATTCATAATGTAAAAGAAAAACTAGAAAATTTATAAAAGGAAAAAGGTGATAGAATTTGCACCTTTACAGCTAATGGAAAATTTAAACTCAAACTTTTAACAATTCAAAATAGTAAATAGTATGCAAACGAAGTAGTTATGTAAAAATAATCCAGTATTTGAAATATGTTTCGGGAGTAAAGTAAAACCCTAGTTTGTGAAAAATCATTGAAGTCCCTAACCTCACAGCAAGACAACCAGAAGCAGAAATGAGATGAGAATCCGGCTAGTGAATGAAAACCAATGGACAAGAAAAGTGGAAAAAGAAAAACCGAAAGAAGTGTAAAATTAAGACTTTTCCGGGAAAAATCGCCGCGGAAAAACGCGCGCGGGTCGTGTACGCGAACCAGGAGTCGTACGAACGTCACTCGAGTTCGTGTGGAAAGGTAACAACGAGCTGAGGAAAATGAGGTCAGTTTCAGGAAAATCGGATAAACCCTGGAAGAGTTACATGGAAAAAGGATTTCCATAGCACAAAACTGAGGGAAGCCAGATAAGAACGCAAGACAGTAGAGGGGAGGTCCAAAGACGAGACTGATGGAAGGAGAACAGGGTGACCAGTTTACGAAAAGGGGCGTACTCAAAGAAACAATAGAAACTTAATTAAAACAAAGGCTAAATCATGTTACAAAATTATGAGAAAATTATAATAAAATTCAGGATGAAAAGTTACGTAGACTAGAAGTTTGAAATTGGCGAAAAAGTGGATTTTAAAGCATTATGGAAATATAGTGGTGGAAAGCTTAGGTTGGCAATGAAATAGTGCCGAAAAACCTTATATAAACGATTGCTCGGGGAAACTGGGGAGGATTGTTATTTTTTCGATGTAACATAACGCATCGAAGATTATTATTTCTTCGACGTAACATAACGCATCGAGGATTATTATTTTTTCGATGTAACGTAACGCATCGCGCAGCCTTATATTTTCTGCGATGTAAGTTAACGCATCGAGAGCAGATACTTGTTTTTTATAAAATACTTTAGCGTGCTAGAAGCTGAGTATTTTCTTCGTTAAACTTTAAATTTTTACAACAAGTAAGAAGATACGGCATTGCGGTTATCATCTGGGATGCAGCAATAGACACCGCATTAACTCTACAAGAACTTCAGTGGCAACTTAGTCTATACAAGTTGGCCTAACTTGGGATTTTCTGGAAGAAAAACATAGCCTACAGGACAGCTGATACATGGAGTGATTCGTATAGCTTCCAGACAGGACTCCAGGACACCACCAGGCGGCCACTAGGACATGCAACTGTAGCTACGAGGGAATAGACGAACCGGGATCGCAGACACGGCATCACCACATCCATCTTTAAGAAGCCATCCATCATACATCCAGACAACCCTACAGGACTCCACCTTCACCCACAAGACAACTCTATCAGCACGCAGAACATCTGTAGCTTGTCATCACTAGACAGCGTTCGCGGATTTCACCACAACGTCGCGACGCCTGGACAAGTGTGAAAAGGTCGGTAGAAGCGTAAAATACGTTAGTCCCCATTAAATTGCCTGAAGCAAATTCAAATAAATTTATTTTAAATACTGGGTTACGTAGGATGTTAGATTAAGAAATATTTGTAGTTAATTAAAGAAGTAAATTCATTAAATCGTAAATTCAAATTTTCATTAAAGTATAAATTACATTAAATTGAGTAATAAAATATTAAAATAAACTATAATAAATTAAGAGATTAGTTCTGCCTTATAGTTTTAAAAAGTTATTATTTTATTTGAGAAGAAAGTTATTATTTGGTTTTAATTGAAAAATATTAAATACAAGAATTTTGTTTTATGTTTAAAATTAGAAAAAAGAAATTATTAAAATTTTATTTTGTTTTATAAAAGGTTATTATTTACAAAAACACCTAATATTCAAATATCCCAATAGTTTATGAATTTTAGATTAAGAATTGATAAAGTGAAATTTCATAAAATAATTGCAAGCACAAATAAGCAATTTACAAGGTTAGTTCCAGTGTACTCACTCTTCAGAGGTTTACAAAAAGTAAAATTATTAACTTGTGTTCTTACTGAGCTAAAATTAAAAATAAATTACTGGAAGTATAAAGTAAAGTTTTTTGTCAGAATAGTCAGTGAACTGAATATTCGACACATAGTTATTTCACCTAGGCCAAACAAAGTGAGATTGCCTATAAGACTTCCAGTAGGTGGAAATAACTTATTCTCCAACGAAGAATTTTCTAAAAAGGGGATTCATTGTAGAATTGGCGCTGCCAGCGTGAAAAATAACGCGTTGCAGTTGTGGCCAAAACAAATTATTCTACAACTTAATTCCTCTAAAAAAGGATATTCGTTGTAGAATATTCTTGCTCCTTATGCATTGGAAAAGCCGATAGACACAAAAAAGTAGGGGGTTGCGTTGCGAGCCTTGCTCGTTTTACGACGCTTGCTCGGAATGGGGTGTGTGTACGTGAAAATTTGCTCGGTTCATACACTGTACAAACACACACACACACACACACACACACACACGGTCGGACACCTCGGCGGGAATAGTCAGAATGGCTTCCTGGGACCTCAAAACGTGGAGATTTAATGAAAAGTCGACTTTCGAAAATCGGACCGAAATCAATAACTTCCCTTTATTGGTAGCGGGAAGTTAAAAAATAGACATACGAAATAATTCTGCACATTTTGTTTTTTTACGCGACCTTATAGCCCATCTGGTTCTCCACAAAACAATCGAAACATAAAATTCTGTAAAGGTACCAGAATTAAATCCACGGCTTTTACCGTGGTGACCGATGGCAATATATTTGGTACATGCTGGCAGCACCTTCGTGAGTAGACCAATTTCCAAAATTGTTGGTTGAAACCCAAAACATTGGCGTATAAACTTAATTTTGGAAATTTGCTCAACTCACGTCAGCGGTTCAGCTGCGTGGTCGAATTATTTTTAGCTTTAAATCAGTTCCTGAAGTATTATCCGTTCCTCCTGAAACATCATGTATACATACATATATAAAAGTATTCTGGGGACCATGATCGGTGCTCATTGGCTTCCCCCGTCCTCAGAGTCACTGAAATAGCTCATCTTTCCTACTTAAATTAGCTTATAAAATGTTAACCAATCCATCACTCCGGGAAGAAAACATAATAAACTGTAGTAAAAAAGAAACCCTCGCATCTACGGGTAGTTCAGTTAAAGCACAGATAAAGCGACAACGTAACATCACAGATACACTTGTACAATGTTCTACCGACTAATCTACGGTCACGTGCCTTGATACGGTGGTGCACAATACACTCTAACGATGTGGCGATCCCATTACCCGACCCAGCGCAAGCGGTCACCACTGTACAAAGCTATGCTACTGATTACGCAAACGACTACACGTATAACTCATAAACCATGACTCCGATGTCGTCCCAATTAAGACGTACTCCAGAGTCGCGCGACCGGAATAACAAAACACGGCCTAACCTCAAACTGTTTACGAGGCATTGTTCCCGGGTTTTTGCCCCGCGGTTTTCAGGAAAGCCGTCGTATTATGGAAAGCGCGCGGGGTTTATGGGAGCGTTTTCACTAAATCCGACAAGTGATTATTTCGAGACAGGGGGCCCGTAAAAATGTCAAACTGGTTCTCGGTATTGTGTTGAACAAAATAATTGGGCGTACTTATCCTGGTTTATTGCCCCCAGTGTCTGAATTAGTGGGAAAGGTTCGGTCTGTTTACATTTTGTGGGTCGAAAAAACTCGTATTAACGTAAAGATACGACAAGAATCGATTTAAACTGTAAAAAATCTGTCTACAAAATGTTGGACAAGCTTTCCAACAAAACCGACCCGATTGCGTTTGGAATTTTGTTCTTTTCGAATCGCGTAGCCCAAAGTGTGGGTCATTTTTAATTTTGCTGCGTACGTGAGCAAATCAGAGCGCTTACGTATAGTGAAAAAATATATTATGGAAATTATTTTGTGTTATTTTAAGCTGGACATCTGAATCAACTGTTTATCTGTCATTTTATTAAATCGGTTGCTCTATGCTAATAATTGTAAATACATTCAAGAAACATCAGTCTAACCTAACATTATTTTGTATGCTTAATTTTAATTTTATGTATAATGCACAATTATATAAAATACTAATAAATAATAATAACAATAATTTTATTTCCAGATTTTGCATTACGATTTTCCTTACATTTTTGGAAATTATACCAATTACCGCAAACAGTTTTATGTAATTAGTTTGTGAACTAGAACCCTGCATGCCCCGCACGCCAACCCCCGATTGAACATTCTAAAAGCATATGTTATGTTTTATTTATAATACAGGTATAGGATTAATAATAACCACAAAGCTAAGATGGTAAATAATGTTAAGTGTTAAAATCAAATTATTTCGTATATTTTATAACAACAGTTATAATAAAGGTTAACAGAACCAGTAAGGTTCTCAGGTATACACTTAAGGCTCTTCTTTACCTTGAAAAAAACTCCCGAGTGTACAGTATAATTTCAATGCAAAAGGCCCGAGCCAAGCCGCAAAATCGTTGAAACATGCATTCGTAATACCGTGTTTCGGATTCTATTTATGAATTAATAATCTGGGAAACTACTTTAAGTTATAAAGAAGTCTTTATATTTTTTACGTGTTAGCTTAAAATATGGAAATTATTGCTTAAAACTCTCAAAAAATTTGTTAAAAATAATCGATTTTTACTCATTTAAACTGTTGATTTAAAGGAATTGCCGACGATTTCTTTCAATTGTGAGATATAAGACAAAAGCACAAAGCCTTTAAGAACAATTTAAGATGTTTCACAACTTTTTAGGTTGAAAAACGGCGTCCGAAACACGATAGTACGAAGTGCATATTTTTGCTGTTTTACGCAAGGTATAGGAGACACTTAATCAAAAACATAAAAAGAAAGTTAAAAATACAAATAACTGTTTCATATTTTGAAATCAGCTGTTAAATATTGGTTACTCACTATCAATTACAATTTATTATCAATAAATAGGCCTACTAATAAAATTATAAATAAATTATAATACTTCTTTTTATTTTTAATTAGGATATACAACTTAGTTTTTCTTATTTTTAAATTCCTTAACCCAAGTTTTTATTTTTTGTGTGTGTTGAAACATGTGTTGGTTCGGTCTAGGCCTAACTTGAAAATAAATATTATTTTGTACTAAGCTGGACATCCGAATCAACTGTTTTATTCAATTGGTTACTATGGTAATGAATGTAAATTAAACACGTTCAAAAAATATATGTATTGTGATGGTTCATCAGTCTAGGCCTAACCTAAAATTATGTTTAATTTATTTTACCTGCCTTAACGGCAACATACACACGTAATTTAAGTTTTAGTGCACATCTTTACACGGTACGTTTTGAACGCTATAAGTTTCATTTTTTCAATTGTCGTTTTTTTAGTTTTTCATAATGTTGCTAATTTTATTGGTATTACAGCTGTTATGGGTTTACCGTCCAACTTGATCGTGTGAATTTGTTCCGACTAAATTTACCAAATAAATATTGAAATCAAAAATGTTTTTATGAATGTAATTTCGAGCCTATGTTACTCAGGGATAGTGTGGATTTTTATTAAAAAAAAAAAAAAATAGTTCATTAGTTCGAGAGATTACCCCCTGCATACAAACAAACATTTTTTACGTCTTTATAATATTAGTGCAGGTAGTGTGTGTTGTTTTTAATTCAACAGATGGCTTTGATCACAAGAAATAATTGTTGTAAGTTTGAAATCAGCTGATAATGGAAATATTATGGAAAACAGCTACTATATTATTATAGTCAATAAACATATGTAATGACGCTTACATTTTTGTTAAATACTGAGTATATTTTTTGTTGTTTTTATGTTCGAATAGAGGGTGCAGTTTTTCAAAAGTATATAAAAACACGGTTGTTCTCAAATGAAAGTTCGTGTCAAAATTTCAAAGCAATCGGTGATGAACTTTCGGAGATTATCGGGTTCGAACAAACGCACATTTACATTTTTATTTACATAGATTAGTTTTCTGAACTTCTTCATCATTTAAACTTTGACTGCGCCAAATTTCTACTCCTCCGTCCGCGTGATGTTTACGAACAGCTGTAGAGCGTGACGGAATAGAGCGTTTCAGAAAATTCGTGACGGTAAAATCCCATTTACCACCAGCAAACCTAGCCCCGCGGTTAGGGTGACCAGACGTCCCGTAAAAACGCCTGAATGTCCCGTTTTTTTTAACAGAGCACCGTCCAAAACTTTGGAAACTATATTTTCAACATTTATTTGCAAATAACAATGATCATTACCTCTAAAAAATATTTTTCACCACACTACTATGTTTTCAGCTATTTTCGGAACGTCATTTGGAGGCCGAAAATAGCTCTTTTCTGTCCTTGGGCCGTAAAGTCAGCTGTTCGTTTATTCAATTAAAATATGAACGTATATCTCAACACAATTTCGTTATGCAATAGGCCCATATGGCAAATGATTCAATAGGTATTGCCGACAGACTAGTGGCACACACATAATTGTTATTTTCACCGTTGCCTAGCAACTGAGGTAAAACTGTACTTTCCATAGCTAGCTAGTTTATAACCTCAAAGTTTCATTTTCATGTGTGCTAAATAAATATTCTTTTTAAATTTTATGTAGTGTTTATTTTATTGTGTAGTGTGGTGAAAAATAGCGTTCACACCACGGCCAAAAGGGTTTTGCAGCTCTCGACTCCGTCTCAAACTTGAAACACGATCTCAAGCCTGCAAAACCTCATTTTCGGCCCTAGGTGTGAAATATACTATTTAAATACCTTATACTTTTTCCTTTCGTTACTGAACATTTTTTGTTTCTTGAGCTAATAACTTTGTAAATTTTACATCTACATTCTTTTACTGGCATATGTAAATTCTTTGAACCTTTCTCTGCAAAAAAGCTATGGAACACTTTTGGATTGGGGTTCATTCTCTATTTTTGGCGAATGTTTAAAAAAATGCTTGTAAACGCAACGAAAATTCCAAAAATTATGTCTGCCGGTTCTCATGTTAAAAATGAAGTAAACGACTTTTATGGTTCCACGATGGAATACCTTGGAAAATGGATGCAATCATATTCCACCTTTTCTTTAATTAAATTTATGCTGTTGAAGGAATCACCAAGTTGGCAAAATGTCGAAGAGAGTGTTATTTTTTTTTAAATAAGAAACATTGAAATAGACGACTCCCTGATGTTTGATCAGCTTTCTTCTCTGTCAACTTTTGTTAACAAACATCTGACAAAATGGAATGACTCTGAAAAACCTACCCCACAGTGTCACGAAAAATGGACTAGTTTTTTTCATTCTTGTAAGCGAAAAGAACAATATTCGGAGTTTTTGAAAATGTGTCAGTATTTGTTTGCAATACCTGCCCATAACGGGAACACCGAAAGGATATTTTCCTTGATGAACATCCAGTGGACGGAGGAAAGAAATAGGATGGAAGTGCATACCATCTCCGCAATTTTACGAGTTATTTATAATTTTAATATGGACTGTTCTCAGTTTTATAATTATGTAACTGAAAATAAGGAAATCATTAAGTTGTTAGGCATCAATACTAAATACCTTCTTAATACACAATCATGAGTAAATGATTTTTTTTCTTTCAAAGGTTAAAGCTTACTTTATGTGTACCCTAATAACAGTAATAAGTATTTCTTTTTTCATTATTGATTTAATGATTTTTTATTTAATATTTTCATCTATATCGTAAACACACGGTAACTATATACTGTAGTGTATAGTTTTTTTGAGTCTATTTACACTAAGAATTTTATGAACCTCATATCATAGGTTGTTGTGCGCATTGGGGGGGGGGGGGGGTACCAACGTAAGATTGTTGTGTCCCGTATTGTCCTGAAGACGATCTGGTCACCCTACCCGCTGTGCTCCTATAGACGTTTACACTTCCAAAACTACACTAGGCTAGTTCAAACTGATTTTTATTGCTTCTGCTTTACATAATTTTTGAAAATTATGATAACAAAATAGTTATTACAATTCAATAATAATAATAAATTAACACAATATTTTCTCAAAGTAAAGAAAAAATAAATTATTTTTTTGATAAATGGATACTCGAGGTACTCCACTCCGCGGACTAGCCCGGAAGGAATCCCCCGTACAATTATCGACCGAGCGACTAATTTCAATAAAACATTTACAGAAGATAAACGGCCACTTAATGCAAACTAAAACAATAAGTCGTTAGTCACGTGGTGCGGGAGGAAACTAGAAACAATTACAGGAAGTCACCCGGTAGTTTCCGGTCGGAAATCTAATGAAGCGGAAACGGAACTTGCCAACATCACCTAGGAGATGACACATATAACCTTTTAACTTTTAAATTAAAATTAGTAATTAAACAGGCACACGTGCGCTTTGTCGTGGGAAATGTTTAGTAAATTACTGGACACGAAAACGTGAAACTCAAGATAAACTTCTCAGAATTACGTAAATTAATAATAATTTTGTATTAACTCCTTTTATGTACAATCAAACCTTATTGTCTAGGAAACCTAACCGTATTTTTCCTGTTAGTGCATTTAACAGATTATAAACAAAAACTTCATCAAAAAACTTAAATAAAAAAAATGAAAAATAGTTTGGCCTAACTTTTACACAAATATTTAAACTGACACTCAGCGGCTTGCTGAGGCAAGAGGAAAAACAAGACAAGCAAACAGGCAGAGAAAAAGACTAACAATAAAACCACAGGTACAAATAATTACAATTAAACTAGCTGACCCGTACGGCGTTGCCCGTGGTGGTTGGTATTTTCAGTCTTTTTAACGTAATTGTATTCTTTTTAAGTGTTCAGTCAGTGAGTGGTATTTGGCTTTTATATATATAGATCTTAAATAATAAAAGCACTATTGTCATAATAATAAAAGATCTGAAATTATGATTTTAATAACTTTTATCCTCCCAAACCCTTTCATACCATTTCTTAGCCAGCACCTATGGCCCTAGAGGAAGCTACATACCAAATTTCATTCCAATTCGTTCGGTAGTTTTGAAGAAATCGTGATTTAATAACTTTGATCCCCTAAAACCCCCCCTAAAATTTCGAATTGTTTGAAACCCTTTCTTAGCGAGCGACTATGGCCCTAGAGGAAGCTACATACCAAATTTCATTCCAATTCGTTCGGTAGTTTTGAAGAAATCGTGATTTAATAACTTTGATCCCCCAAACCCCCAATAAAATTTCGAATTTTTTTAAACCCTTTCTTAGTGAGCACCTATGGCCCTAGAGGAAGCTACACACCACATTTCATATCAATCCGTTCGGTAGTTTTTGAGAAATCGTGATGAGTGAGTCAGTGAGAGAGAGAGTGAGTGAGTGGTATTTCGCTTTTATATATATAGATTAAAAATCACTTGGTTATGGGCGTCCATATGATATTTTCTACATAATTTTATATTATTGATATATTCTAGTGAAATATGAATCTACCAGTTTGGATCATACACAAGTTACCAGCCGCATCCCAGCTTGTCCGTCGTTGCTCCTGAGCGATGATGAGGAAGGCGGACAGACAGCACGATAAATACTATTTTGCTTTGGCGTGGGTCAGACAGAAAAGTACACAACCCTCGAGGGGCGGTGACCTCTTTGATTACAACATCATACTGAGCGATGGGAAGGGGGTAATTCCAGCCACGTTCTATCTCTATCCGAAAGAAATCTCAAGCTGGCCGTTCTGTCTGGAAGTCGAAAGTTTTTAGTTATCCTGACCGTTATGAAATCGAATGTTTCACCCGAAACTATTCTAGCATTTGGTCGATATAACTACATTTTTCACTAGCAAGAATGTACGTTGCTTTGCTCGCAGAAATTAATAAATACATGAAAACAATGCGGGAGTGAAACCCGTATTTCGATAATTTTCAAACCTTGAAATCAATATTTTTCAAATGGAATGGAAGCCTTAATTAATTAATGGAAATAAAAATAAGATTAATTAAAATAATGAATAAACGGTACCAGAAACTATCATACTTTCACAGAAACATATTTAAATTATTAAACAGATTCACTGTGACTTCATTACTGTAGGAGGGGTAGGAGAGGTTATTTTAAACTAGGAGATTAACTAATACATATTATTAGCTAGAGATAAAACTATTCGATTGATTTCGAACAAATTTGCACCAAACACGTCAATTAGGTCTGGATGGATGCACGCAAAAAGGTTTTGAAAATTTTTGAAAAACAACCACCTTTATGGCCAAAAAACCACCAAAAATCAGTTATTATTATTATTTTTACTAGCTAAACGAGAATTTTTAGAAAGATGCGGTTTTTTGCATATGGTAGGGTACATTAAGGGCTACAAATAAGCAAAATTTTATCAAAATCGTTAAAGCCGTTTTTTTATAAAAAATAATAACTGATTTTGGGGGGGTTTGCCAAAAAGGGGGTTGTTTTTCAAAAAATTTCAAAAACGTTTTTCGTGCATCAATACAGGCCTACTTGACATGTCTGGTGCAAATTTGGTTGAAATCGATCTAACAATTTTCGCTCTAGCTTTGTATACATACGGACATAAAGACAAAGCTGCTGTTACCACAATGCGACTGTAATTCCCATTTCCTTTGTAAGTTCTCCAGAACCTTTGTAAGTTTGATTTATTTTAAGGCTCTTCTTTACCTTGAAGAAAACTCCCGAGTGTACAGTATGATTTCAATGCAAAAGGCCTGACTCAAGCCGCAAAATCGTTGAAACATGCATTCGTAATACCGTGTTTCGGATTCTACTTATAAATTAATAATCTGGGAAACTACTTTAAGTTATAAAGAAGGCTTTATATTTTTTACGTATTACCTTAAAATATGGAAATTATTGCTTAAAACTCCCAAAAAATGCGTTAAAAATAATCGATTTTTACTCATTTAAACTGTTGATTAAAATCAGTTGCCGTCGATTTCTTTCAATTGTGAGATACAATACAAAAGCTCATAGACTTTAAGAACAATTTAAGATGTTTCACAACTTTTTAGGTTGAAAAACGGCGTCCGAAACACGGTAATACGAAGTGCATATTTTTGCTGTTTTACGCAAGGTATAGAAGACCCTTAAGTTACAAACGTGAAGCACACCATTTAAACAGTCCCTGGAACGTATACACTCGTAGGTTGGGGGGGGGGGGATACATTTCTCCCAGTAATAAAAAATAATTGACGAAAAGAATTATATCCCCTCGAAGCCGACCGCATTCTTCCAACAAAGTGGTGACATTTGAAAATATCAAAGGTCATTAAAATATTAAACGCCTCAATCCCCTGTAACGCAAACGACATCGCATATCTGACAAAACGCCAAGCCCCAAGTCGGTGCAGTAATTGTACAAATAAATAACAGGGCGTACTTCAATATCTCCAGCTTGTATCTTGGTCAATTGATTACCGTCTCCTGCTTTAAATAAGTCATAACGAACCTCTCATTAAGCCTTTACCAGGCCGTTAATTGTATAATTTATCCGCGTACTTTCGCCAGCAATTTTTATTACTTTTGACGTGATGAAGTTGTTACTTTTGGAGACGTCCTGTTCTGCGCTGATTTACGGGTGTCGAAGTCTCCGGGGAAATTGAGTGACGTACTTGCCTCTGCAGTCTTTTGAGAAACTTTTGCAATCTTGTCTATTTCGTGCTGTTTATTAAGACCTAAGTTTAAAAAAAAAGTAATTTCTTTCATGTTTTTATGACTTGATTTTAAAAATTCAAATACAGTCTAAAAATTTTACCAAGAGAAGATGACAATTTTAGTTACATTTAAAAGAGATGATGTTAAAATAAAAACGTCACTTTCCAGAACTTTGACTGTCCATTACTTTAAAACGATGTAAGATATTAAGCTCTAGTTTGCGCCATTCTGTTTCTCTTAAATAAGTTTTTCATTTGTGTATTTCCATGTATTTGAAATTGTTAACCACCCTACCCCTTAATTAAAATCAATTAGGACCAGATATGTCAAAAAAAAAATTTTTTATCCAAACGGATTGGAATGAAATTTGGTATGAAGCTTCCTCTAGGGCCATAGGTGCTCACTAAGAAAGGGTTTGAAAAAATTCGAAATTTTAGGGGGTTTGGGGGGATCAAAGTTATTATATCACAATTTCTTCAAAACTACCGATCGGATTACAATGAAATTTAGTATATAGCTTCCTCTAGGGCCATAAGTGTTCACTAAAAAAGGGTTTTAAAAAATTGGAAATTTTAGGCGGGTAAAAATTACTAAATCAAGATTTCTCCAAAATTACAGAACTGATTGGAATGACATTTGGTATGTAGCTTCCTCTAGGGCCATAGGTGCTCACTAAGAAAGGGTATGAAAAATTTCGAAATTTTAGGAGGGGTTTGGGGGGATCAAAGTTACTAAAATCATTTATCTTTTATTATTATGACAATTGTGCTTTTATTATTTAAGATATATATATATATATATAAGCCAAATACCACTCACTGACTGAACACTTAAAAAGAATATAATTAGCCTACGTTCAAAAGACTGAAAATACCAACCACCACGGGCAACGCCGTACGGGTCAGCTAGTTTTAGTATAAAATGTAACGCAGTCGTCAAAAAATTTTACATAAGTTTCAAAAAAATTCTTCTCTTAGGAAAAATTTACTCTCTTTTTTTTAAGCTGTATCTCTTCCAGCTGTAGCACTAACGAGTTATGATATTATAATTATAGCAAATTTCATCTTGTTTCTAAAAGGTATGAATGATTTTTTGTACGAAAAACTACTTTGAAATGATGTCAAACTTGTCCAAATTTTGGTGATTAGGATTTTTCCCCGAAATCGGGGGTTTCACTCCACTGTGCGCCGTAGGTTCGTTTGAAATGGTGCACGCGCCTTTAGTTCAGGCACGAGTAGATTATCTTGATTTATTTTATGTTAGGTTAGGTTGGATAAGGATTGCACAATACAAATTTAATTGCATCTCGTGAACTGGTTACCGATTCACCGTGCAACTGTATATATATATAACTCTAATTTAACGACACTACGCGTCCTCAGGTACTCCCAAGTTCACCGCGGACAGAAATAATCACCCGTACAGACCATTAACTTAGCCCACGCGCACTCCCACGCACCCGCAGCGGCTACAGGGGACCGCAGGTGCACAATATGGTATTTTAATATTTAGTTGTTTAACGTCCGTCCGTCTGCCGGACAATTATTTAACGAAACGTTTTTTACTTCTTTAAGACTTGGTTTGAGTTTTGAAAGCAAACTTGGTTAATGGGTTCGGCAGAGGCGTGGCTGGTAGATGGAATTCGTTTCGAGTTCTTCTGGTATGGGAAACTGTCTCGTGTCCATACCGTACTTTGTTTAACTTGAAGTTACCCGTTGATTTATTTTTTATACTGTGTTATCAGCGAATTTCCTATAGGAAAGATGAGCTATTAGCAGTTATTAAGTACCAGCTGTTCCAAAAGTAGGGAAACTTTCTTTAACTGTTAGACGACGGAAAGTAGAAAAGTGAATATTTGACATTGCCTTTGGGATGATTAATAATTCGACCACGCAGCTGAACCGCTGACGTGAGTTGAGCAAATTTCCAAAATTAAGTATATAGGCATGTTTTAGGGTTTCAACCAACAATTTTGGAAATATGTCTATTCACGACGATGCTGAATAGCTGCAAAATGGTCCGTATATTGGGAGTACCTTCAATACACAAAGCATTGCGTGCTTCGCACGCTATTCCGCATATTGGGATTAACTTCAATACACAAAGCATTGCGTGCTTCTCACGCCATTCCGCATATTGGGATTAACTTCAATACACAATGCATTTCGTGCTTCGCACACCATTACGCATGTTGGGGGTATCTTCAACACACAAAACATTGCATGCTTCGCACGCCAACCACCGTATTGACAGTATCTTTAATACAGAAAGCATTGCGAGATCGCACGCCAACCCCCGTATTGGGTGTATTTTTAATACCCAATGCATTGCGTGCTTTGCACGCCATTCTGCATACTATTGGAATTAACTTCAATACACAAAGCATTGCGGGCTTCGCACACCATTACGCATATTGGGGGTATCTTCAACACACAAAACATTGCGTGCTTCGCACGCCAACCACCGTATTGACAGTATCTTCAACACACAAAGCATTGCGAGCTTCGCACGCCAACTCCCTTATTGGGAGTTTTTTCAGTACACAATGCATTGCGTGCTTCGCACGCCATTCTGCATACTATTGGGATTAACTTCAATACACAATGCATTGCGTGCTTCGCACGCCATTCTGCATACTATTGGGATTAACTTCAATACACAAAGCATTGCGTGCTTCGCACGCCATTAAGCATATTGGGGGTATCTTCAACACTCAAAACATTGCGTGCTTCGCACGCCAACCACCGTATTGACAGTATCTTCAACACACAAAGCATTGCGAGCTTCGCACGCCAACTCCCTTATTGGGAGTTTTTTCAGTACACAATGCATTGCGTGCTTCGCACGCCAACCGAAGTATTGGGTGTAGTATTAATAGTCAATGCATTGCGTGCTTCGCACGCCTACTCCCGTATTGGGAGTATTTTCAATAAACAATGCAGTGCGTGCTTCGCACGCCAATCCCCGTGTTGGGAGAATTTGTTAATACAAAGTGCATCGCGTGCTTCGGTCGCTAATTTTAACCTTATGTGCTATGGACGCACGCTTTAAAATATTAGCGATTATTACGTAGAAAGGTTCAAAAATACAAAATAAAGTAATTTCTACTCATTTAGGCTATAAATAAAAAAAAAAGGTCAACTCCTAGCGTAGGAAATACTAAATTTGCGTAGCAGTGGCCGTGTTTAAGGCGCACTCACAGCCGTAAGCCCCCGCCGGTTTCGGATTTCTTTAAAGTAACAAACGTTTCAATGTAGCCTGCTTAACAGACCCGACCTTGGACCGAACATTAATATTTAATCCTTCTTGAGATGCGAACAAAGCGAGCATCGATACCACACGCGGAGTGCGGGTATTACATAATGCATGCCGTTGTTAGCATCTTGGCCGTGAGATGTCGCATTAGTCGTTAGTATATAGGAACCTATTGATCGAATTAATCTCTGATTTCCATGCGAGTGTGTTGGAACTTGTATGCTTCGAATTTTTACGAGTCTTTTCCTACATAAGCTTTGTAATGACTGACATAGATCAACGTACAATAAAAACTACTTAAGATACAAATGAGACAATTTAAAGGTATATTGTTAAGGGTCATAGACGTACACTAAGGGGTCATAGACGTGCCATAGACGTACACTAAGGGGTCATAGACGTACACTAAGGGGTCATAGACGTACACTAAGAAAGGATTTTGCACAATCTGTATTTTACAGCGTAAAAATATTTAAAATTCTGATAAACAGGTGTCCGGATCAAAAGTTAACAAGACCTGTTTGTTTTCATTCGTTACCATGGCTAGAATCAGTTTATTATTCTTCACAACTGACAGCTTTTTTTAGGCTAGATTAACAAACTAAAAGCAAACAAACGCAAACAACAAAAAATCCTTACAGTATTATAATAATTACATTCAAACATCCGTTCTTATATATTACTAGCTGACCCGTGCGGCGTTGCCCGTGGTGGTTGGTATTTTCAGTCTTTTTAACGTAATTGTATTCTTTTTAAGTGTTCAGTCAGTGAGTGGTATTTGGCTTATATATATATATAGATCTCAAATAATAAAAGCACTATTGTCATAATAATAAAAGATCTGAAATTATGATTTTAGTAACTTTGAACCCCCCTAAAATTTCGAATTTTTTGAAAACCTTTCTTAGCGAGCGCCTATGGCCCTAGAGGAAGCTACATACCAAATTGCATTCCAATCTGTTCGGTAATTTTGGAGAAATCGTGATTTAGTAATTTGTACGCCCCAAACCCCCCTAAAATTTCCAATTTTTTAAAACCATTTTTTAGTGAACACTTATGGCCCTAGAGGAAGCTGCATACCAAATTTCATTCCAATCCGTTCGGTAGTTTTGAATAAATCGTGATTTAATAACTTTGATCCCCCCAAAAACCCCTAAAATTTCGATTTTTTTCAAATGCTTTCTTAGTAAGCACCTATGGCCCTAGAGGAAGCTACATACCAAATTTCATTCCAATCCGTTCGGTAATTTTGAAGAAATCGTGATTTAATAAATTTGATCCCCCCAAAACCCCCCCTAAAATTTTGAATTGTTTCAAACCCTTTCTTAGTAAGCACCTATGGCCCTAGAGGAAGCTACATACCAAATTTCATTCCAATCCGTTCGGTAGTTTTGAAGAAATCGTGATTTAATAACTTTGACTCCCCCCAAAACCCCCCTAAAATTTCGAATTTTTTCAAACCCTTTCTTAGTGAGCACCTATGGCCCTAGAGGAAGCTACATACCAAATTACATTCCAATCCGTTCAGTAGTTTTTGAGAAATCGTGATGAGTGAGTCAGTGAGTCAGTGGGTTTTCGCTTTTATATAATATATAGACTAGTGGACCCAGCAATGCTTCGCTATTGCTTGATTTAATTTAAATTGTTGTAAAGTTATTCCATTTCACCACAATGACTAAAGTAATCGAACTGCAAAATGGTTTTTATGCAACTTAAGAATATACTAAACAAATTTAGATTTATAGTTTGTAAACCTTTATAGATAATACAGTAAACCTTTTGTTTGCTTCTACCTAATCTAAAAAAACTGATAGTTGTGAAGAATTGTAAAAACCTGATTCTAAATCAGCCCAATTGGTTGAGAATAAAAGTGTTCTGGTTCATTGTAGGCCTAACCTAAAATTATGTTTAGTTTTTGATCCAACTCAGCTGTTTTATATATATTATGTAACCACCAATGTTTGAATTGAATTAAAACATAGTAAGCATTTTTTGGTTGATTTTTGTTTTTGTTTGCTTTAAGTTGGTCAATCTAACCTAAAAAAGCTGTTGGTTTTGAAGAATGATAAACTGATAAGTAAAGTCGCAATTTTAACGAATGTAAACAAACATGACGTGTTGTTAAGCTTTTTATACTAACAGCTCGTATTTGAGCGCTATCGTCCTGAGTCCATACAAAGAGGCTGTTTAGTTTTTCCCAAATTTGAAACTTTTTCGGGAAACTTTTCAAATTTTTCTTTATATAGAAACCTAATACGGACTATCACGAACATTTTAAAACAAAAAAATAGCAGAATTGGACCAGCCGTTCTCAAGTGATGCGCTTACAAAGGAACAGCAATTCATTTTTATTATATAGATAAATAAAACAGCCGATTTTGATCAAACTTAAGTTCATTTTAGGTTAGGCCTACGACGAACCAATACACGTTATTTTAAACCGATTCGGCAAATTAATAATATTGTAATTATTCTTCGTACTAACAGTTTTTTTAGATTCGGTAAAAGCAAACGAAAAGACTTACTGTATTGTAAGTCAAAAATCTGGTGTTACGTATTGTATTGTTTCCTTTAGTTGGTAATATCGAAATTTGTTCGAAATTTTGATTATTGATTATTAAAATACGAATGGTGTATTTACAACGCATGTTGTGGTTCGAATTATTGGGGTTGGTAGTGTCTACATAGATGGTCACCGCTTAGTGGTCATTTACAATAATTTCAGAGTATGCATTGGCTTACCATCAGGGTTGGTGAGCGAAGCTAGGACAGGTCTGCTCCCCCGACTGCGACCCCTAGTATGATTTTTAAATTTCGTCTGATGTAAGTATATTCAAAATTTTAATTTTTTTTTTTTGACCTCTAAAGTTTTTACTTTGATAAATTGTTTATTGTTTTTAATCCGTACAAGTAATCTGAAATAAAAAATACCATGGTTAAGTTTTCAAAAAATGTATTTGCTAATAAATCTGGTTTTCAGAAAAATATAGTTTATACTATTTTTACTTTAAATTATTTACAGTCGGACGAGACGATCAAAATGTTTCCATGAACTAAAATGGTTCAAATTGAGAAAAGCTGCCAAGTTTATAATAATTCGACCACGCAGCTGGACCGCTGACGTGAGTTGAGCAAATTTCCAAAATTAAGTTTATATGCCTATGTTTTAGGGTTTCAACCAACAATTTGGGAAATAGGTCTACTCACGAAGGCGTTGAACAGCTGTCTGTGTGTACGCAATATATTAGTAGAATTTGTTTGCTCCTAGTGGCCTCGCGAGTTTGCACCACTTCGATTCGAACCGGGTACTTTTATGGTATTTTACGTTTTGGTCGATTTTGGGGGAACCAAGAGAGCTATAAGGTCGCGTAAAAAAACAAAATGTGCAGAATAACATCCTACATTTATATTGTTAGAAAAAACTCTAAAACAATTTCATTCTCGTAGTAAAAATCTCAAAAAATAGTTACTTCCGGTCAAAAAACGTACTTCCGTTTGTTGGATTTTTTTGGCTAACGAACTCGTCCGAGCTACATAGACAATCAACACGTGTACCAAATTTGGACCAAATCGGACTTAAAATGCGGCCGCTAGAGTACGAACACACATATATATATATATGCATTTTAATGACACCCCAAAACGTGTTCTGGGGACCATGATCGGTGCTCATTTGCTACTCCCGACCTTGGGACTCATCATAAGAGCCACTGCAACAGCTCATTTTTCCTATGGAAATTCGCTAATAATATTCACTTCAAATACTGCAAAATATAGAATAAAAAATGTTTCAATCGAAATTTTAAATCGTCTCAGTAAAAGCGAGAGAAGTTACTCTTTTAAGGCTCGGCAAACCCAGCCACCATCTTGGATTTCAACTCCCATAAGAGCAATGTTAAACGGGTAACAAGATTACTGGAGTAATAATGATCTGACAATTATTCTGAATATGTCATTTTAAAGGTTAAGAAAGTCTGAATGTAAATATCATTTAGTTTTTTAAAATTAATTTTAACTAAATTTGTTCTTTGACTTAACTCGAAATCAAAGTTCAGCAATTTTTGTCTTATCATATTCAATAATGCATATATCAGAAATGTAAAAATCTCACCACAATCAAAATTAATTACCTTTCAAATACAAGCAATTCAAGACGTGCCGAATTGTGTTCCTACTCGAATGTTTAGCATGTACCACAGACTATAGAATTACTAAGTAATTCTATAGTCTGTGCCTGTACTCGGTGCTTATCACATCAACTTGTTCCTCACGAAGGAATACTAGAAAAATAATTTGACCACGCAGCTGAACCGCTGACGTGAGTTGAGCAAATTTCCAAAATTAAGTTTATAGGCCTATGTTTGAGGGTTTCAACCAACAATTTGTAAACAATTTTATTTGTTATTTGCCAAATGTTTTGAAAAAAAAAACAGAAAAAAAAGTCATTTTTAACTTAAATTTATATTGTCACTTAATAAATCTTATCCTCATGTTGAATAGCGCACCAACATAAAAACTTATATTTGCTGCGCATTCGAAATGTTTTTGGTGATATTTATCTGTTCTGTAAGAACAGATCCCAAAGTAAAACAGAACAGTTTAGAACGGGTTTAAAGAACCGTTCCCAAAGTAGAACATAACAGTTAAGAACAAGTTTAAGGAACAGTTCCCAAAGTAGAACAGAAACGTAATGAACAGATTTAAAAGAACAGTTCCCAAAGTAGAAGAGAACAGTCAAGAACAGATTTAAAGAACAGTTCCCAAAGTAGTACAGGACTGGTTTAAAGAACATTTCCCAAAGTAGAATAGAACACTTAAGACC